>JAOTAV010000731.1:0-10328 GCA_026546445.1 Cyclargus thomasi | reverse complement strand
CTAAATGGACTGACTTGACTCTGACTGTATTGACGTTTTATCTTTACTCTGACTAGACTTTAGACTTGATGAAATTTGTGTAACGTTGCTAAAAATTATTGGAACAAAAAAATTGGTTTCCCGCCTCTACTTGACACTGGCCATGGTTGTAGCCGAAGCGCCATATAAATAAATAAAATAAATAATTGTAACAACTTTTTTCATTTACAACCTTCAGTAGTTTTGTTTCAATTAACCTTAATAATAATTTATAACATAACGCGATAGTTGATACAACAAGTAGTGGCGTAACTATACCGTTCGAGGCCCGTGGCAAATTCGTTTTCGTTTAAACCAATACAAAAACACGTCAAGCGGTTATTGTCTAGGAGGGCTGATCGGGGCCTGGGGGCCCGTGGCATTTTGCCGGCTTGCCACCTTATAGTAACGCCACTGACAACAAGTATTACTGTGACAAATGATTGCATTAGCAAAGGTAAAAGGTTTGTAAATACTTATTTCTACTACAAATATTTTCCACAAATAATAATAACGCCATCTATTGGCACACCTAAGAAATTATTTGCTAGCTTCTACGCTAGTGTTTCTAAAGACCTCTACCGCGGCCTTCGTTACTGGGTTTCTATTGTAGTTTTCTTTGTTACAATTAAGTTGTAAATAAATTACTTAAAAAAACTAGTAAATATTGTAATAATGTATTTACAATGGTCTTTTAATATTTAAAACAAAATAATATTAGCGCCATCTCTGAGCCATTAAGCAAATTAATTAATTTTAGTTTTTATGTAGGAAAACAGATGACATGACCGTATAATTATTTAAAAAAAATTGACCGAAATAATAATCATAAGTGCTGATGACTGAATCTAAAAAGTAGTAATAGATATGTTATTGACAGCTAATGATGATATTTTAATAGTTTGTCTTGCGCTTTTCCGCGGCTCAGTCTTTTTTTCAGTCACTTGAAATACAAATATTTTGGAAATATTTTGTGATGTATTTCTATGAGTAAAACTAGCCTTACTTAGATGTTACTCTATAGATATATCTATGTTAAAATTAAGTCGTTAGGGCGTGAAGTGAGAAACAAACACAGTTTCCTAACTATAATTATAATAATATTTGTATAAATGTTGCTTGTAATTTAATATTGTTGTGTAGAAAAAATGTACTATGTAGCGAGATTCGAATATTTTCTTTTATAATATGAATTTCCGGGGCTCAAAATATCTTGGTGCGAATTTTCATTTTTCAGTGATGGTAAGTTTAGCTTTCCATCAGAAGACCCACTTGCTCCCCAATTATGTAAAAAAAATCTAAGGGATATTCTTATCAATTTACTTAGGAAATTATGCAAGCATTTCTGATGTATATATTTATTTACATGTCATGGCTTATACAATAAATAAAGATAACCATACAATTTGTGGATCAATAATAACGATAAAACATAATAAATATAAAAATCTACTTCTCATTTAGAAACAATGGTTTTAAAAACTTTATAATTCCTTAAATTATCATCCGTTCATTCACAATATCAATTTCCCGGGAGATTCAAAAACATGAATTAAAATACATTACACAATTGGCAGTGTTTATTCGAGGGAGGGTCGCTCAAGTCTATGCGCTTGTAAATTCGTAAATCACCGAACCACCTGCGAACATTTGATAACGTCAAGGATAACAACGCCACGTTTCCACATCCATCACTCATCGATATGCTTTAGGGACGGCACCCTTAGGTAGGAATCAGACGGGGGTCGTCCTCCTATAGGGATCGGTGCCGACGGCTCTGTCGTGGCGCGGAGGCTTCTCGTCCGTTTGAATCGCGCGAGCGCCCGCTCCGAAGGTCACCAATTCCTCCTCCCTGGAAGGCGGAGGTTCCACTGCGGACGTATCCAGGAATCTCCCGCTAGCGACCGACGCCTGGGACTGAAATATCGACGCGCTCCGTAAACCGCTCAGCGTGTTCGCGCTCTGGGGGACCTCTTTGAACTCCTCGAAGTAGTTGTCGCACGCCGTCGGCCGAGGCGCTGCCGGGAAGCCGTACAAAGTGGAGGAGGACAGGTCCTTCAACGACGCCGAGCTCAAGTTTATTCGGCGGTTTTTATGGATCGAGCAGTGTGGCATATCATCGTACACGAATCTCCGTCTCTCGTTGGGTGTGGCGGCCGAGGAGCCGGCCGGCGGATATGTGTCCCGTTTCATTATTCTTCTCTCCAGCAGCGTCGAGTCCCTCTCCCTGAAGTCCGTGAAGGCGTACTCCCTGTCCCAGGCGCGGCAGTCCGATTTCGCTTTATCGGATAGCTCCGTTATCCAGTCTTTCTGGTACCACTGCAGGAAGAGGAAGATGGCCGAAGTCCCCGCGAGCTCTGCAGCCACAAAACCACCGATATACAATCCGAAGGAGTACCCGTAGCTGTACGACATGCGAGGCGTGTCGAAGAAGGCCATATACCGCAACTTGTGGCCCACTTGTGACTTAAATACCGATATGTACATGACTATCCCGGTCAGCATAATGAGACCTGGAAACAAAAACAAGGTACCATTAAAGTAACTTTGTTATTCTATTTTAACACTTGATTTTATAATGCCTTCGATTAAATATTAATAAAATGCACATATCCCTTCAAAATTAAATAAAATAATGGCACCAAGACTATCTGACACAAAACTTAAATAAAAATCAAGTGTATTGAAAAATAAAACTTAGCTTAATGAGTCAAAATCATACAAAAGTTAAAATCGAGGTCTCGGAGCGACTATAGGAGCGTTTAATAAGCGCGGTCGCCACTTTTAGACAGCACTTTTTTTTTAAATTTTAAAGAACAATTTTAAATTCGTAATATCGTTTGTATGGATTGTCCGATTGGAATAAAATAAGAAGTAATTTATAGCTATTGAAAGAATCTTGCTCAATAAATAGTCTATTTGGATAAGGATTAGTATTTGACGATTATATGATCAATAAACATAGGCTAATAATTTTAATTACTTTTATTCAATAGAAAAGTGGCTAAAGTATAAATGTTTGCTTTATACTATCACGGATTTTTTGTAGGCAATATTGAGTTCTACAACTTTTCTACAGAAGTCAACCACACATCTGTAACCATTTAGGCAGCGTTCGCGAGAATCGTTAATGTGCGGCAGTTTTTTCGACGACTTACTCCACAATTTTCACTACCACGAATAATCCTATTTACTTTTCGGGAAAAATTATATTTTATCCCGAAAAGTAAATAGGATTATTATTAATATTATTAGGCTATAACCTATACGGATTCGGAAGTATTCTCTCTACCTCTAAGTAATGGTAAAAGAAATTTTGAAATCGTTCCTGTAGTTTTTGAGCCTATTCAATACAAACATGCAAAAATTCTAAAATACATAGGTTTCCTCTTTATAATATTATATTAGTATAGAAGTATAGATTTTTATCGAAGAATTACGCCGTGCACAATTGATTTCTATATGTCATGTCTCCTCGTTTTTCTTGTACGCAGTTTTTAAATAGCCAAATAAACACATTTTGCCAGGAAAACACAAGATTTTCCTGGCACATGGGAAACGTCACTTGGCCAACTACCAGCCTTGAATTACTGTACGTTTCATATAATTTACACCACGTCAATCTGGTCCCGTGGTAAGTACCCGAGGGACTTGTGTTACGGAAATATATTTAGTACTTTTATACTAAACATATATTTAAGATTTTTATTATACACATATTTAGTCCAACACCCAGGAACATTAAAAAAAACTTTTTTAACTTGTTCCGTCGGCGGGATTCGAACCCGCGACGGAACTTAAGCTGTCAACGCGCTCACTAACTGAGCCATGGTGTACTAACCTAACCTAGCACCATAGAACAATTATTTTTTAGTATAATTCCTCTACGCCTAGCACTTTATTAGAACACTTTGGAACTTTTCTTACCAGATATAATAAAAAGGACCCCAGCAATAAAAGTGCACAGCCTTCTTCCCTTCACACAATGCCCCAGCACGCAGCACAACGCTCCAACCGCCTGAGTCACCACGGCCAACAGCAACGGTGCTGCCGATCTCGTCACCACGTCTGAAAAACATTATTTGCATCCTTTTAACATAAGTAGACCATGTGGTCGAAATTCGACCGTAAATTGTTGTGTTCGTTTTAATTTTTCTTTCGCACAAATCTTTCATTGCGCATGCGAAAATCACGTCTGTCGTCAAAAACGCATCATTAAAATGAACAAACAAAAAGGGAATAGGGATAGGGGACTCACTTACAGAAAGAAACGAAAAACAGCACAACGCCGTTTCACGCCAGTTTTCTGTAAGGCCGTGGTATCACTCCGTTTGAGCCGGCCCATTGGCGCAAAGCATGGCTTTCCCACGGCAACGAACATTCGTATTATGTGCTTGAGATTGGAAAATGTCTCGTTGATACACGCCTCTACCCGGGTTTGAACCTGCACCCTCTAGAGTGCGAACCAAAGGTCTTACCCACGGACTTAAAGGACACGGACGTTATATTAAGTTTTTTTATCACGCTCATCTATCAGAACCAAACGAAACGAAGAGATTTTTACTTAGATTTTTTTTTATTTAGAAGTCGTCAGCTAACGATACGGAAAAATCGGACGGTTCGGCGCGGGCAGGAGTGCGAGGTTCCAATGCTACAACGTCGACTTTTAACTTTACTTTAGGATAACTAATAACTAATGGTTACTTAATATTGTAAATATATAAGTTATATCTTCTCTTTAGAGCCATAACATCATCTTTTAAAAAGTGATAAGGTTTAAACAACTGGTTATGTCATACTGAGCTAAAAAGGAAATTTGAACAATTTGTTACAAAGTTTTATTTGTAACAATTTGTTCATTGAGTAGACGCCAATTTGGTAAAACTATTTAATATTGAATGTTTCTTTTTTAATTTTTAATGTATATCAATTCTTTATATCTTATATCAATTCAATTTAATTTTTAATATATAATTTTACCAATAAAGTTAATTTCTTTGTTTCTTATTTCAAATCAGAAATCGTTATCGCACCGAGTATAGAGATGCTCTAGGACAATTACTACATAAGTAACTCATTTTTGATTTTTTTTTTTACAAAAGTATCGAATTCTAAAATTATTTTCCTTTGCCATGTTCGGCAAAATAATTATGACAAATTCGTTATTAAAGATGTCGGAAAACTGACTTACAAAACTAAAAGAAGTCTGTAGGCTCCTGAATGAAAAATGAATTTTCATTTCCAACTTCGGCGATTAATTTTAATTAATTAAACTGAGACTTGACCTTAGATTAAAGTTTAGTAAGAAAAGTAAAATGGGCTTATTTTGTTACGGGATTAGTGGGGGAGGGGCGACGCTGGGCGACCGCCGGGGCGACGCACGCCATAAAAAATGCACCGGGACGATTTTTTCGTATCTGTATATCTAACTTCATTAGGAGGCAAAGTAAAAGATTTTCACCCAGAGCGCTGGTGAGGCTACGTTTTTATCAAAAATTAATTATGCTATTAACTTAATTTTTGCCTTTTGCTTTGTTTAAGAATGAAGGAAGGATAAGCAAACAAACTCACTTTCCCATTTATAATATTAGTAAGGATTGTTAGGGATATCAAAACGACTGTTAGCAGTAACTTATAACGTACCAAAACGCCGGTGTACTCAGACCAGAGCGAAATCACCCGAATGGGTCTGTGTTTGACAACTGAGATTTTATGATGACATATGACCCACTCAATAACTTCGAGATTTCATGACATTGAGCAAAAACAAAAAAATTCACAACACAACACTAGACAAGTGCGAGTGGGACTGGCTTACGACGGGTTCCATTAAAAACTTGGGAATACGTGTTTCTGATAGTTAAGACTTGTACATGGGCCAGGGGGGGTAAGCTTAACCTCTAATGAGTATATTAAAACGTTGAGAACAAAAGACAAAGAAATACATATTTAAGTATGATTCGCATTCTTTATCTTCTAGCGAGGAATTTTTCCCTAAGCTCATAACTTCACCAGAAAAAAAAGGACCTTGGACATTAATTTTTTGCAAAAATGCATTAACTACAAAGCTAGTCTAATAAAAGTAACACTATAATCCCTGAAGAGGAATTCTTATTTCTTGTTTTTATTGATTGTATATTAATTATAACACTGTTGTATATAATGTGACAGGGGGAAGGTAGGGTCTTTAGTTTGGTGACGTCACATTTCAAATATTTTTAATTTAATGTGAGAAATATTCGGGTGGTTTCAATTTTTTAGATGTAAAACTGAAAATTTGTTACATCACATTGGGGAGAGGGGGGTCTCAGAACTACCTGTGACAAGGGGAAGGGAGGGGTCTAAAAATTATAAAATTTGTGTGACGTACTTTATGGATGGTCCCTTACTTCTTCCTTTTTTTTAGAGTCGCATTAATTTCTCCCATTTACACTCTGCGTATTTTTGGTTGATTCTCAATTTCTCTACTTAACCGCTCCAAGATATACGATTACAAACCAAATTAGTATCATAATATTATCTTCGGATAAGCATCTGATGCTGAAAAGACGAGGGAACGAGCGTAGGTACTCAGATAACTCAAGGGCTCTCCGCGCCCTACGCTTCAGAGCTGGCTCGGTTAAAAAAATATAGCCATTTTCATCCACATCCGATTGAAATAATATGCGTAGTGCCAAGACTTGAAGGCTATTGGTTACGGTACAATGTTTTAGTAGCAATCTATAACAATCTGTATATATAATAATCTAAATATAAGTAAATAAAGTTTTATTTCCAATTTTGAAACATTACACAACCTTAGTTGAAGCAACACAAATAATACACAAAAAAAAATTATATCGAAACAAAACACAAAAGAACCTTAGACTAATAAGTAATAAATTTCTAAATTTATGGCAGTGTTATGCGAAAGGGGGGGGGGGAAGGTTATGACATTTAAAAACATTTAATAATACATTATTAAATGTTTTTTAAATGTCATAACCTCCCCTTTTTAACAATATTTCGTGAGATTTTTAAACACAAACATAGACTATATTTATTATAAATCAAAACAAGTTGTATAGTGTAGTATGTATATAGAATGTGTATTAATCTATATGTACATATCATAAAACAGCAGTGTGTTTGTGCGTTTAATATATTTACAAAATATAATCGATAAGGGAGGCGAAAGAACAGTTATAGAACACTAATCGATAAAAAAAATGTGATTATCTGTTTGTCTGTTTGCACGCGCTAACCTCCGGAACTACTTTACGGATTTGAATGAATCTTTTTTGTTGTATAGCTATAAAGTTTAGGCAACATATAGGACGTATAGGACTTTTTATCCCGGGAAAATTTACGGTTCTCGTGTGATATACGAAGTTGCAGGAACAAGTTACTAATACAGCTTCAACGAATTGTCGACCAGCGAATACGCTCTGCAAGTTTTCAAGCAGAGAAGTAAGCTGACAAGCAGATTATCCCTGTTAGCAATCCAGTACGTGAGGCACTAGCAACTCTTCTGATGTTGCGAGTATTGCTGGGCGGAAATATATAATAATACATAACCAGACGATGTTAATTTCTTTCCATTAGGCATGTCATTTTCATTTTAAATAAAAAAAAGTTGCTCCAATCTCTAAAAGAAAATCGTTCAAAATTGCGGAACCAAATATGACGACAAATGTATAATGGGGTAAATTGAAAGAGAGCCAGTTGACGAACTTATGTGATTCGGTCAGAATATGTCAATTCCGTGTAAGCCGTAATCTGTCGGCTGGGTTTGACATAACCCGACCAAATAACATAGACCCACGATCTGTATCTGTTTCAACTTCTCTGATTGTACATACCTAAACATGAGAAAAGGCTAAAAAAACTTAAAAAATACTAGTACGTAATTATATTACGAGTATGTACTTCGTTCTATTATTTTAGCAGATATCTCATTACTTAGTTATAAAGATATCAAAGCTTTCGTCGAGTTAAAACGCACAGAGAAACAGTAAAAAAGTTTTTATTTGGCATTACTCTAAGTCGAAATGACAAAATTTATAAAGCTCGAAATAATGTGGGAGATTTATTTTTCACGACGAGAATATTAATATAGAATATTATGTCCACAAGTCGGTCGTGGGTCCGCAGTTTTTCCGAGAATTTTTCATGGCGCGTATATTTTTACTGTCAAAGTATTAGTCTTCCATTTTACCTACGAAAAAGGTTTCTGTGTACACATTTTCTTTGAACTCGATAAAGATTCAATAGCGGCTATCGCGGCTTCGTTCGCGTTAAGTAACTATTTCGTACAAAATTTTGTCCCCAATTTGTGTCATAACATCGGATCGGACATAACACACACAACGTGGTATGGAGAATCTGTCAGAAAGTTGCGGATAGCCTATTAGAAAAATTATCAATAAGTGTTGAACCCTTAAGGATTTTAAGGAAGATATAGAATCAACAAGATTTTTTTTTATAATAAGGTATATGAAAATGTTAAATATATTGTATATTGGATGGCTTCTAGAAACATCTAGTAAAAAGTAAGCACGTAAGGATTTTACGAGAGTTTTGTGAAGGAGGCTGTTATCATGGTCATTTGGCCAGCAATTTGGCATCGAAGCTTAAAGTTGTAAAACTAAAACATTAAAGTGAACGATATTACGTTTTTCACATAAAAATATTGTCTACGTAGTTTAGTAGATGAATAAAATTTACAGATAAAAAATGTAGTAGTATTCTTAACTTTTTTGTACATTTTAATATAGATGTTTCTTATTATTAAAAAAAAATACATTTGCATAGCAAAATGTACAAATTATTTATCGATACGACTTGTAGATTCTAATAGGCAATCAGACTATTTTTCTTATTTTTATTTTTTAACAGAAAATTAAAATATACTTCCGACGTTATAACAAAAGTTCTTAATTAAAAACAAACTAAAAAGTATTAAATAACAATAATTCAATAGGTGTTTTTTTTTTCAGAATACGGTTAAACCTCAGCCTATTTATATATACAATCTTAATGATTTTGAAGACGGTACCAGACAAAAAAAATATATACTTCGCCCTAGAAGTAATGACATATTATAAAACGGTACCGACTTAAAAATTATGAAGCATTGTGTATAGAAATAGGTTTAACCGTATTCTGAAAAATACACGACTGTTGAATTAATGGTATTTAATACTTTTTAATTTAATTTTTTTTATGAAGTACTCTTGGTTTTATGTAAGAAGTCGATAATTAACATTGCAGTAGCATTCCAGAATCACGAGTTCTCTCAGTACCTTCCGGAAGCATGTTTGGTACAAAATCTTACTTTTTGGTAGTATTTACTTTGGATGCTTCTAAGAAAACCAAAATCACCATATTTTACAAAACAAATTTCGAAGAGATCCCGCAATTCCTATTGGTTCTTATCATTAGATACCACTAAGATGAACATGGGACCTATTCGAAACGATACTCTATAAAACAAAGGAAAAAAAAAATATATCGGTTAGCAAACGGCGGAATTATGGTTGAAAATATATCCACAGCCAGCACAGCTCGTTTTTGGAAGTCAGTTTAAATACTTTCTAACCCACACATAGATATATCTAAATAAACACACGCAATATGCAACAAAGAAAAGTAAGAAAATATAGGATAGCCTATAATTATCATAAAAAAAATATTGTGTGTCGCGGACGCCTGTCGCGTTGATCGGTATTGTACCTAAACTGGTATAAAGTAAATATGTTTTAAAGTACTACTCACCATAGCAAAACAAACGACGTGCAATAAAGAAATATCTTACAGGGTATCGCGTTGGTGGAGTCACTGGCGTCAGGCGCGTACTGCGACAACGGGAAATACGGGATGTCCCAACATCGGAACTCCGTGCTGCCGGCTGGAAATGAGAACACACGTTATAACACCATGGTGCTATAGATGTGCTAAAGACAAGTCGAGACCCAAAAGTTATCGGATCTGCTAGTATAGTACTAATACCAGTTTTTGGGTAGGCGAGAGATGAGGTGTGTGTGACAAGTTTTCAGCTTTCCTGAAAAACGTACCGTAATACTGGTGTAAGCTTTTGGGCCAATATATTGACATTAAATTCATCAGCAGAATTATTGTAATAGGGAATATGCGTATAAAACAAAATTGATTAAATGCAAATTATTATGATGATGGGCCTAAAGATATACAGAATCATAAAAAATCTCTGAATTCTGTTGAGAAATAAGTAACATATTAGCGATGTAAGTTTTCTACTCATCTCTTTCTCTTAAAACGTAATTTAGTATGAACTTTGTATGCAGCTTATG
>JAOTAV010000730.1:0-10332 GCA_026546445.1 Cyclargus thomasi | reverse complement strand
AAATTGATTTCCCGCCTTTACTTGACACTGGCCATGGTTGTAGCCAAGCGCCATATAAATAAATAAATAAATAAATAGACATGACGAAATATTGTAACGTTGGTAAAATTATTTGACCAAAAAAATTGATTTCCAGCCTTTACTCGATACTGGCCATGGTTATGTAGCCGTAGCGCCATCAAAAAAAAAGAAAAGAAAAAAAAGAAGAACTATTGACAACAAGTTTCGCATTGACAGAAGACTTTAGATAATACAAAATTACGAAATGTTTTGTTTGTTGAAAACATAAAAATTACGGGTTATAACATATAAATTGTAAGTTTATTTAGTATTTTTCTTTATAGTTTTACTTGTACTTATCATACATTTTATTTTTCTACATTTTAAACAATCAAAAGTATGGGGGATTTCTTGAGAATGTAAGGTTTTATTCAAATTATAGTTTACCGTTTACTGCTTAAAATGTACTATGATAGGACAGAATTAATAAGAAAATATCAATTTTCGAAAACAAAATGTCAAATCACGCGCTAGTATTCCAAATCTTCGAAGCAAAAATCTTTTGGTCTTCTCCAAAATGTACTTAAAGTAAGCCAAAGCAGGAGTAGCCTCAGTGGTATTAAATTTGCAAAGACTTATAGTATAGTCAATACATACGAGTTTCTTACGCCGGTTCTTCTCGCACGGCTAATTCCCGAAGCGATAGTAGGTCAACATGTAGACATTCTGAAAACATTTGTTTCAAATTTGCTCAGAAATAAATGATTTTTATTTTATTTATTTTTATTTGTCGCAAAAATATGAGACACTATTATAGTAACAAACACCAAATTTTAGTAATAAGAAGTTTGACAATAATGAACATTGTGCTGAGTGTAATTTTTAAATGGTTGCCAGAGATAATCATTTGCAAAATACAGTTTTGCAAATGATGAGATGTACACAGAAATACAAAGATAGAAGAGATTCTAAACCAAGAATGGTATATTTGCAGAGCATACAACAATGGTAAAAAGCAGAGAGAACTTTGAGGAATTAATATACAAGAACTCAAAAACCACATTCAGAACCCAGTCGAGAACTTGCTCCAGCATATCGAAGTTGTACTCAGAGAGTTTGGTGGTAATAGTAAAGAAACGGAGACCAGAAGTTAACTGTTATGAAAGCAAAGGAAAATTGAAAAGAGATTTGAGCATCGCAACTGATTTCTGCATATTGCGGAACTACTGTAAAAATAACAGAGACAAATTTAGCATAAAAAGAGATACTCTATCAAATGACTATGAAACTGGAGTCTATTCAGTTAATAAGTGCGTAGAACACAGCTGCGGAGATAGCTTTATTGATATTCCAAAAACTAAAATCAATTTGGATCTCACCTCCTTAGTAATCGAAAATTTAAATAATCTTGTCAATGAGTGGGTTAGAAAACATTTACTTGATAATGATGAAACTATAGAAAAAGTTGATAATATAGTAAAGACGATACTTCATAAACTAAACGTAGAGTCAAATACTTCGTCATGTACTTATGCTATAGATGTACTAGTTGATCCAAATTTAAACGATCTATCTGCTATTAGAAGTGCAAAAAATGCTACAATCAAACACATAAGCTCTATCACATCGTTAATAACTCTTCCATTGAATGACAATAATTTCAAAATCATGTCAACTTTAAGTGTCCCCAGACGTGCTATGAGAGCAAATACAACCAAACTTAAAAGAGAAAAACATGATAAAGAAATCGCCAAAACCACAGTGTTAGAAAATAATCCTCGTTGTATATCCAATGATATCAAACAAAATGAAAATTTTTCTAATTCACTCATTCAAGAACTTAATAAAGATAAAACCGTAAAGAAAACAGAAGTAAATAGATTCACTTGTCATCAAGAAGACTCACAGTTTGATATCAATAATATTGTCGATTACTTAAATCTTAAAAGAGTTAGTAGTTTACAGATAGATACAAAATTAAATGAATCAGTTTTTAATTATAACAAAGCAATGAAAAACAGAAAAGTTACTAATTCTCACAACAAACGTTATAGGAAAACTAGCTTTAGATCTCAGAGAAAAAGACATGCGGCTCGTTACAACTCAAAACAAGCTGCAATGAAGAAAGTCGATATTGTGAAGAATATAAAAGAGTTTTTTGATTGTGTATCTTTTATCAAAGAGATAAGTAAAGTTAAAATCGATATATCAATAAATATATTACCAATACCTGCAAAAGATAGTAAAAACGTAAAACTTTTGGAAAATAAAAAATCTAAACGTCATCTGCATACAATTGATAAAAGCTTATCCAATAATGTACTACAAAAGTCACAAACAAATAAATCTCAACAGCTTTTCTTTACTACAAAAGATGATATTATGAATTCTATTCCCAATCTAATTTCATTACTTGATAGAACAGATAGTAAAGAAAAGATGGACAATGACAATCATTTTACTAACCCTGATCCGAACTACGTGAAAAAACTGATGAGTCGAGATTCTGCAACAACGAACGGATTAGAAATTGTCACTGAAATAAGAGAACTGAAAGAAATAATTAGAAGCTTAGCTGCAACTGCAAAAGAAATGCTCAGTTCACATTTAACAGCAGTTGGAGAAAGATACAAAGACCGTTACAAAAAACCAACTTCAGAAGATAAAGAAAACGTTATACAAGAATCAACATCAGAAAGTATTTATCAAAAGCAAAACAAAAGTGTACAAATAACAACGTCGTCTAAAATAGACATAAATAAACAAAAACCAACAGATTCCTCGAGTAAATACCATAGAGTATATCGAAAAAGTACCTCCTACAGATTATTTGATAGTGAAACTATACTGAGAGTCACAGATATGACTTCCGCTGCAAACAGTACTTCTGTGGACAAATATTCTGATACGTTTGAATCTTCCACTCGAAAATCCGTTTCCTTGATCGATTCCGATACGAATGAACGTAAACTATACGCGTTTTATTGTGATTCTATGAAGAAAGACGTTAGCTACCGTGGTAGTATGCTACCATACTCTTCCGGAATTTACTATGTCATATCTCAAATAAAGGATAATGAAACACAAAATGTAGTTGCAACTTCTAGCAATTCTGAAAGCAGTAAAGCACGACCAGCTAGTAACACAGACATAGAAGGCAGACATGAAGAGAGAAAAAAGAGCTGTTTTGTTTGTTTCCACACAGACTTCCAAAGAAAATTTACACTGTCAATATTCTTTATTGTTCCGTTTATAATTGTGATGAGCTTAGTATATCTATATCTCAGAGGACAATTTGCCTTTAAGCCTTCAGCTACTGTATTTCCCATGTTGACTGATAAAAAATCTATTAATCGTACAGCATTAGGATTTCGATGATTTTTTTTTCGCTATGCCATTTTTGTGGATGTTTGTTACACTATTTATCGATTGTCTATTTTATGTGTATTAAAATAAAATCTGCTTTATCACAATTTCATTTTTAACACTTTCGTAATATGCATTATGTTATCTATTATATATGTCGAGTTTTCCTTCCTGACGATATAACTCCAGAACGCACGAACCGATTTCCACGGTTAGATAGGTCTCGCACTTTGTGAGGTTTATAGCAAAATTTAGGAAAAATTCCAAGAGAAAAACTGGTATAAACAACGCAAGGGAAGTCGCGGGCAAAAGTTAGTAGAATTTATAAGTTAAACTTTTTTAATTTTTTTCAATTATAAATTACATTCAGACATGTAAATACAATAGGAATTAATAAACATGAAATGTTGATAGCTCTACATTTATTTTTTGCAGTTGCAGATTAGAAGTTTGAAAATTTTAGGAAAGAAAAAAACTGTTGACACATGAGCAAACTAAAAACAAAAACAAGCCCTCAAAATAATGATCATGTTGAAGAAAAAGAAGAATCAATTGAACCTATAGAGAAGATTAGCTTACCGGTACATCGTAATGAAGGTGAACAAAATGCAGCAGTATTTCAAATCCAGCGGAGATATAACAACCAATTTAGAAAATTACATAACTTGAAATACTTAGAGACGGCAACTAAATCCAACACTAGACAAGAAGGGAAACAGACGTCTAAAAGCAATTTAAATTTGTTACCAAAATATGAAAATCAGTTTGTTTTGTCGAGTGCAGATGTAACACAGCCAAGAAATTCATCAGATCGTTCCCTATACATTTCAAAGTCTGATACTGAAATACCAAAACAATTAAATGCTACAGAAATATATGTGAACAAAACTACGTTAAAATACACTCAAAGATACTTGACAAGACATGATAATGATAGCCTAGCAAGCGCTATAAAAGACTTGGAAAAAATAGCTCATCTCAGAAGGACTTCAAAATATGATTCTAGTGACTGTAGTATGGGCAGTTATAATTTAATTATATCCAACTCTACAAGTGGCAGTGACTCTTTCACCAAAGAATCGAGCAAAAATATTGTTCGTGTCATAAAATCAGACAACACGTTAAAAAGTTCATTTAATAGCAAACAAAGCAGTCAATATATTGTTCCTAATATACAAACACTTTCCAATGTTACTTTACAAAATTTCATTGTAAATAAAAAGATTGATGAGATCGATAACGTAAACATAGATAAAACTAGAAATTTAAATAAAAGCAATATTTTTACTAATAACTTAGATAATAAACATGCAATAAAATCTTTAGAAACTGCAGGAAACCATGATGATACTCCGTTGTATCCAAAGATAGACAAAATAGTCGTTGAAATTCCAACATCAAGTCGAGACGAGATGAAATATCATGCTTTCCTTACTGATCACATGATCACAACAGAAGATCCACTTACTTTAATGTTAAAAAATAAGGATGATGAACTTATTAAAAATAAAGAGAATGCTGTTCTTTCTAAAGCTGAAAAAAGTATCACAGAAATTCCATTACCAAATATAGAGAAATCGGGCAAAAAATGTGTCGAAGAACTGCGTTGTTTCTCATCGTTGACTGATTTGTGGGATAAATTAGCTATATACTTCGATGTATCGTTAAAAAGAATGGAAATTTCGCTGACCGAAAAGATACTCAGCGAAATAAAACGATCCTACGATAAAATTGAGAAATACGCTTCCGAACAGACACAATCAAAGCTAAATTCTATAAAATCAAAAATCGAAATCGAAAACAAGCCTAGCAGCAAAACAACAAAACATGATTATCTGAGTGAGTTTATTCAATGCAATATACAGAACCAAATCGATAAACTGCCATTTAAAATAAATATTGGAGATGTAAAAATGAATTTGGAAGATACGTTTGAAGCAAAACAGCTTAAGAAGCCACTATTTAAACAGTACTTGGAGACATTGAAACCTTTAGGAGTTCTGAAAAAGAAAACTGAAACAACATATGAAGGTGCATCACGAAATAATGAAGACAGAGGCAATGATCACAATCAATCCGGATACAGAAAAGTTTTGAACAAATCTTTAAGGTTCGTTAGAGCTAACGCTGTCGTTATTAGTGGTGTACCAGTATTTTTTATGACTTTAATTGTTATTTATGGTGTCATATTGTGGACATTAAAGGTTGTAAAAATTTACAAAAATCTTAAAAATTAAGACGCTTCAATTGTAGTTCAGGTTGGATTAAAACAGGTACAGTAGGACAAAATAAAAAAAGCTTTAAGACAAAATGTTTATTATAATTAAGTCAATTTATATCACAGATACAATAAAAATTCGGTAACTTTGATAATGAGCTGAAGGTGATACAGAAATAGATACAATTAATAATACTGAAGTAGACAAAAATGTTATTCATTAAATATTAGTCCAAAATAACGTATTTAGCATTAACAGAAAAATTGTAACAGGAAAACAGACAGCATAGATATTTCGGAATATAATTATTAAAAGGAAAATTTTCCTAAGAGAAAATGCAGGAACTCAGAAAATATAAATTATTTTTATAGAAAATAATAACAATATTTAAAATATATAACGAGATATGACATCGAAAAAAGAAGTATATAGATTTCAAATCAGGGAGGGCAAAGAACTAGATGCCAGTTTGAACCTTTGTTATCAATGAGGATACTCCAAAAGTCACATATCGTCCGTTAGCTCACAGCACCGCCTTAGTCATTTTTACGAACTTTACAGGAGACGGAAAAATAATGCGATGTTGCGAGGCCAGACGGCTTGAGTATTGTCACTATTTTTTTAATTACGGTTTTTGATTGGATGAAGTATATCATGTGACCAAGGTTCGATGCGAAATGCGTAGCTGTATCCAATGACATTAAAATTTAAAGACTTGAGCGGTGTTGTTAGCTAATGGACGATATCTAACTAAAAATATCATCATAGCTCATCGTTGATTTGCTGTCAGTCAGGCAATAGTCATTCTGATCTAAGCATTCTGTGCGAGGACGAGATGGCCAGATTTGTCTAATGTGAACACTGGTCTCACACGTCGACTCCTGAAAAAAAAAAAGAAAATAAAAACTTACACTCTAATCGAATTTTGTGAAAGCTCATAGCGGGACTATGTAGTATGTTGGTTTGGCTATATAAGACAAGACATTGTGGGTAGATTGATCTCTGGGTGGGTTTGGAACAACTTTAAGACACTGCCTGTTAGAGATTTCAATTTACTGTGGTACATTTTAACCCTCTTTTAAAATTACAGTAATCTTTCCCACAGAAATATTGTATTGCCTTTTGTAGTCACTGAGTTTTGTCTTCACTAACAATAAGATTTCTCCAGTAATAGTCCTAGCTGGACTCATTTAAGACTATTTTCTAGGTTTCGAGACAAGTTTTGGGATATTATTAGGAAGGTTTATTATAAGTTTCCAGTCGGGTATCGTTTCGTTCCGAGGTGGAACTCCTAAGTTTACTAGACCATAACCTAAATTGACTTGAGTTACAAGCTTGTGAATAACATCTTACCTCAGTCTTGCGTTTCTCCTTCCGCTCCCTGCTGCCACTGCTGTTGCTTCAGCTACCGCTGGCCCATCTTCTGTAGCAGTCTGAAAACGGATATAAATAATGCCAAAAATAAAGATGTCGTCTTCTTCGTTTTTTATAAATACGAAAGTGTGTCTGTGGGTGGCCCCTTCACGCTCAACCGCTGGGCCGATTTTGCTGAAATTCGCTATAGATATACTTTAAGTCCCGAAGAATGACATAGGATTCTTTTTATCCTGGAGAAATGTACGGTTTCTTTGTTATTAACGGATTTTGGCGCAACGGCATCGTCAAGTTCAAAATATTCGATTGTCTAATATTTTTTTTTTATTTAAGAACTCACTTCCTCTTGTGCAGCTTCAGTAGTTGTTCTATATCTTGGTGAGGGCTGTCTCTGCACGATAGTCGGTGCTCCGTACTGCGCGACCACTCGAGGTTGGGTCCTGCAGCGATATGGAAACATAGCGTAACCAAAATGCTACTAAGGCGATAACGTACACAGAAGTGTAACCGATCCATACTAGTACTATAAATGAGAAAGTGTGTCTGTCTGTCTGTTACCTCTTCACGCTAAAACCACTTAACGGATTTTGCTGAAATTTGGTGTGAAGATACTTTGAGACCCGGGGAAAGACATAGAATGCTTTTCATACCGGGTAAATGTACGGTTTCCGTGCGTTAAAATAATTTTGGCGCAACGGAGTTGCGGGCGTCATCTAGTGTTCAATATATAGGATTCTGATTGCAAGGACGGTACCACATTAAAATTCTAGTCATATAACAAAATCTGATGGCACGGCAGTGGCATCGCCAAGTCGAACGCGAAGCAAACATTGCCGTACCATATTTACAAGAATCATTTCGCCGCATTTAAGCCCCTAAAAGGGGGCTTAAAGGCATAGGAAGTAGATCGAGGCAGCGGATCCCTTTAAAAACTGGTTTCGTATCATTGGAAAAATGTACACAAATATGTATTAACAAAAACTTAGCCAAAAATAACCTTTTTACAAAAAGAAGTGAAATCCCACAAAAACCATTTTGCTGCTTTTTTATCTCTAAAAAGTAATGAAATCTAGACAAAGGCGTGCCAAGTCAAAGGATCCTTGCTGCCATTTTTTAATACTTTAATTAATGTTATACGACTGGCCTTTGACTTTTACCCACTAACGAATTAAGTATGGTCAAAGGCCAGTCTCATGGTCAGTCAATAACATTAACTATGATAATAAACAAATGGCAGTAAGAGTCCTTTGACTTGGCACGCCTTTGTCTAGATTTCACTACTTTTGAGAGATAAACAATCGAGCAGCTCAATCGAGACTTGGCCTGTTTTTTTACAGAATGTCTTTAGTGGGATTATCCTCAACTTTATTGACAATCATATGCATAAGTACTTTTAACAGGATAACAGAAAATTCAAATATGTGATGCAATAATAGATGGTCAATCAAGTTACTGACTTAGCCAGGGGGTGTGTGACCCCCCCTGACGACAAAGCTGGATCCGCCCTTGTTGTCAATTAACTTGAGCAGTAAAAAAACGAAGTTTTCAAGGCTCGAGTTGCATCCACTCTTGTATTTTACGAATGCGTCGATTAATTCAAAGCACATATCGTTTAAAATTCATAAAGTGGCTGACCTTGTGCCGAATGCGGTGGCCACAGCGGTAGCAGTCGTCGGACCTTCGTTCTCTGGATCTTTCTCCTCGATGTCGTTGCCTTCTTGGTTGATGTTTAATCCACTCTGGAGGCCTTGCTGATTGGATCCCAGATTTTGCTGCTGGAGCTGATAGAACTGTATCAGTTGATTGTCGACTGGTTGAGCTATAATAGGCTGTTGGTTCGTTTGGTAGAACTGAGGTTGTTGATTTGGTTGCTGAAATTGTGGTTGATAGGCGAACTGCGGTTGTTGTTGCTGGCTGGTTGTTTCTATTTCTTCCACGTCATCGGGATTGGCTGGCTGGAATTTCGGGCTTTGGGGTTGGAAAACTATTTGCGGTTGGTATTGCCCTGAAGGCGTGACAGGGAATTGAGTCTGGATTGGTTGGTACGGGTTCGGTTGAATTTGTGGCTGGACTGGGAATGCTGCTTGCTGGCCAGGCTGAAACTGCGGTTGGCCAGACTGGAACTGTGGTTGAACAGGTTGATACTGAACAGTTTGGATTTGAGGTTGGCCGGGTTGGTACTGGGGTTGGATCTGCGGCTGAACCGGTATTTGAATAGGCTGATACTGGTTTAGCTGGTATTGGGGCGCAGGTTGAGCCACTGCTTCTTGCTGGACTACAATTGGGTTCTGACTCAATTGTTGTTGCTGGAACAGTTCTCTTTGAGCTAAGACAGAGGGCAAAGCAGCTAAATGAGCTGGGCCATCGAAACCTTGAGATTCAGCTTGGACTTGCTGGTAAATAACAGGACTGTTTTGAAGCTGACCAAGCTGTTGTAGCTGAACAAACTGAGCTTGATTCAACTGCGTTAGCGGACT
The DNA here is from genome assembly GCA_026546445.1 of Cyclargus thomasi. NCBI lineage: Eukaryota > Metazoa > Arthropoda > Insecta > Lepidoptera > Lycaenidae > Cyclargus > Cyclargus thomasi. The sequence goes on along the minus strand of JAOTAV010000730.1, from coordinate 896 downwards.
CAAGAACACCTCAGCGGGATACTCCTGTATGTTCTGCTTAGTTATTTCAACAGAAACCTTCTCAGGTTGGTTTCGTGAAGCCTCTAGAGTTTCACCTTCATTTAGGTCCAGCTGTTCGGTTGTTTCTTCGGGATTTCTTGATGGTTTAGCTGTTGTGGTCTGCCCAAAGGTTCCAGGAGCTTGGTACGTCTGACGGTTTGCTTGACGAGCAGCTGCTTCTAATTCTCTCTGCCTGGCGAACTCTCTCGCTATTTGCAGTTGTTGTTGATACTGAAAGTGAAATCATAAAATCAGAATTGCAGTGAAGCCAATCCCGCATTGCTCATAGTTTTGTTATTTCCATCTACTTCTTATGTGACCTTGCAGTTGTTAAACCTACGTTTGTCTGTCTGTAAAACTGACATGATCAAGAGTGTTTTTTATGATATTAAGGCGTTACACGCCTGTTTTATGTGAGGACGTGATATCACTCCGGCCGAACCGGCCCATTCGTGCTGAAGCATGGCTCTCCACGGCAATGAGCATCCTGATTATGTACTTGAGCTCGGAAAATGTCTCATTAGTACACGCCTCCACCGGGGTTCAAACCTAGCAAGTACTCGGTAAGACTTTTGGTTCGTACTAAAGATGGTTCTCGAGTACGAACCAAAGGTCTCACCCACTAGGCCACGGACGCTCTAAGAGTTCATTTACTCACGAGTTTAATTCACCCAAGTTATTATCCATAGACCATAGTATCATCAGCTTGGTTACTGTTAGAAATGTTACATTAAGGAAATATTTTCCATATTTCTTTAATTAAACATTATTGAAGGTTACAAATATACGTGACTTACCTGTGCCTGTTGCAACTGAGGGTTCAACTTGGCTACATCAGCGTTCACACTTGGTCCGCT
>JAOTAV010000729.1:0-10334 GCA_026546445.1 Cyclargus thomasi | reverse complement strand
CTACCCACTAAAACCCGTCCGTGTTCCTGTCGGCGCCGCAACTGATGGATCCACGGGAAATGTGGGGCTACCGCAGTACTATAAAGTCCACCTACGTAATAATATAGATCTATAGCCTTTAAGCAAATTGAATGGAAGTAGTGCAAAGGAATCATTGTTATATTATCATCCTGGTATTGATTTAATTTTCCATAAATTTTATCATCATTAGAAAATTTCAGAGAAAATTAGTGGCTCATTTAATGATGATTGAACTCAATTTAATGAAGTATTCAACAAATATTATAACCTAATGCTAATATTAAATTCTTCATGTAATTACAGTTCTACCATCAGAAAAGTTAATAGAGAGCCAGTTGACGAACCTACGTCATTTGGACGAAATAATATGTCGGTAGGACTGGGGTTGACGAAACGTGACGTTATCTTACTTATATCCGCAATCTGGCCGCGTATCTACTACTCGAGTATATTATAGACAGTAAATTTTTATCACTTACCTGATAATCAACGTGGTGACCATGACCATGTACGACCTCTGGGTGCCCGTCGTGTTTAAAGAAGTGCATTGAAGAATGTGCCGGGCTGTGCGTTAGCGCAGACTGAGCTGCACCCAGAATAATGGTGACACTGAAAATTACCTTCAAACCAAAAAGATTAGGTAAATTTGAATAGCTAAGGACTACGACAAAGTTAATACCTATTAAATTAGTTATAAGATAAAAAATGTGATAAAAGGAGAGCAGCAATAAAATATTATTTTGGGCCCTATCATTAAAATATAGAACACAAATCGACAAAACTAATATAAAAAATCTCCGGAACTATTAAACGGATTTGAATAAATCTTTTTTTGTTTAATTGCTATTAAGTCAACGCAACTTATAGAATAGTTTTTATATTTATAGCGTCCGTAGCTAGTGGGTAAGACCGTTGGTCCGCACTCGAGAAGGTGCAGGTTTAAACCCCGGTGGAGGCGTGTATAAATGAGACATTTTCCGATCTCAAGTACATAATACGGATGCTCCATGCCGTGAGAGAGCCATACTTCGGCACGAATGGGCTTTTCTTGAAACGGAGCTGTGCTGTGTTTCGTTTAGTGAGTGAGTTTACCGGTGACCCATAATCCCCTATTCCTATTCCCTCATAAAGGCCGGCAACGTGCTTGCGACTCTTCGGATGTCATGAGTGTCCATGGGCAAAGAAAATTGCCTCCCATTAGCTAAGCCGTCTGCTCGCTTGCCCCCATATCTGGAAAGTAGTTTTAAGTAACATAACTCCGCATCAACTAGTAATAGTATTTAATTAATATTTGAAAATATATTACAGAAAACAGGACCAATAGATAGTTAATACCTGAGTAAACATGTTTCTTGTTAAATTTTGTTCTTAATAATAAATTTGATTGCCTGTGCACTATATTATATAGAGTAAAATGTAGAACTAATTGTTGTTACAGTAGTCATGACGCAATGTTGCGTTGCTTTGCATTTGATATAGGCATTTAGAAGTAAAATGTTTTGTTGTTTCTTGAGAGAAACATCTTTAGTAATAAGTTGAATTATAGAAAATCTAAAGGTACGGTTAGACAACGGTACTCGACACGTTGTGTGCTCAATGTATATTGTATAAATAGAATGTCTCTGTATGAACATGAGTGAAAATTTATAATGACAATATAATGCTGCCGTTCTTAAGCTTAAATGTCGTTTACCAACATTTGGTCTTTTTTGACATTTGATGCCATCATAATCAGAAGAAAAAGCTGTATCGACGTGTATTATAAACATTTTTGTAGCTTTTGTAGTCATCGAGTTTTTACTTCATAACGGCAATATTTATTAAAATTAATATTGCCGTTATGAAGTACCAAGCCCATAGAAAAACTGCGGCGTATTTTGCTCATAACTCATAAAGTACTTTTTGTACATAGCGGCATTTAGCTTGAGGACGGCAGAATGAGTGTTGCATCAACCATATAATTTCCATCAAACTTTTATTTATTTTATTATTATTATAGAATTTGTATCGCAGTCAAAGCATAACTTCATGCAGTCAAAATCAAAATGCACTAAGCCAAATTTAGGATCATCTTTCGGTTTCAGGATCGAAACAAAATATTTGTTTGTAATAACTTTATTTACAAGATAACATAACAAAAACTATTATTTTACAAAAACAATCGATGATTTTATGAGAGAGCCAATTAATGATGAGCGAGAATGGGCGCGTGGGCCACAGCGACCGGTGCGGGTGCGGGGTGCGCGGCGGGGGCGGAGTGACTGACGACGGCGTTGAACCCGCTGTGGTCGTCGGCCGAGTAGTGCACGGTCCTGACGGAGCCGTCGGCTTCAAGGAGGGAGTAGGAGCCCTGGACCGCGTCTCCGTTGCGGACCTCGTGCTGCTCTTTGTTGTCGCCGGTGTGTCCGTCGGCTACAGAGTATGAGAACTCATAGGCGGGGTGGGTGTCGATCTCCTGGTGTGCGGAGTGCACGAGGGGGGCGGAGCGGGCGATGGTGACGGCGGGCGCGGAGTGCACCAGAGAGGCGGAGTGGGCGAGGGTGAGAGCGGGCGCGGAGTGCAGCAGGGGAGCGGAGCGGGCAAGGCCAAGCGCGGGGGCGGCGAGGAGGCCGTGGTTGTTGCTGAGGACGGTCTGGGCGGCGTAGGGTGCGGAGTGGTAGGAGAGAGGCTGCTCGTGGCGGATGATGGACTGGGAGGAGACGGCAGCGGCCGGCGCGTACTGCGCGGCTGGGAGAAGACCGGCGCTGACCGCGGCCAGGACGCACGATACTACCACGATCTGGAATAATAATAGGTTATTGTATTGCCAGACTATGCAATAGATTTTAAATAAGCAGTTATTCTAATCTTTTTAATAATAGTATACTATCAATGAAGTTAGTTCATGATGGTCGACAGATTATATTAGAATGACATTGAATTGTAACAATGCGACCAAATAGCGTCTATGAAACAATTACTTGGGTGACCGAAGGCACCTTGTTACACTAGCAGACTGTTGAAAAGAGCGAAATGTAAACGTTAATGTGTTGAATAAAAATATTAGTGAAAAAATGTAAAAAAAAAAATGTTATTGTTAATAACTGTTACAAAGTTATAATTGGACCTTTAAATTAAATTAAAGTTTTTCTTACTTTTGAGAACATTTTGTTCGGTTGGTGAACTGGTTTTAATTGATGCATTTCCTTACTTATACTTCGTATTTATAGTAATTTTTAGGACAGAAACCCGTTTTGTTAACCTTGTGTCAAAGACACATGTTAAAGGTTGAGATTTTTTAAATACCAATAAAATAAAAACAATTAGGCGTCAAAGGGGTTGAGCTGTTAAGGTCTCCTCATTCCCTTATTAATGTTCTAAGATACTTATAACATTAGAATGTTTTTTTTTTTATTTTCATTACCGAGGCCTGTCGTTTGCTCCCAATGTCTTAAAGTAAAGCTTAAGTTTTATTTTTCTTGGTACAATAATTCAAATCGTAACAACGAATCAATCTAGAACTAGTTTATATTAATTGTCTCTACAATAGACTTGGAAAAACTCGAGGTTAACAAAAAATTTGAAGCGACTCCCAAGGCATATATAATAAAATACATACATACAACATATATAATAAAAAAGTCCAAAGTAAAAAGTATTTAATAATATTTATTCTCTAATATACTGTCATTTTCAGAATTGTTTAAAAAATCAATCTACTTCTGTCCACAATCTTCATTATTTTGAAATTGGTTCAAATTAACACGTCATCAGTAATTATGACTTCTAGGACAGACTATCTGATTTTTTTAATGGTACCGACTTCAACATTATGAAAATTATGTTTGAAATAGGTTAAAGAAATCTGAATGCTAAATATTTTTATTAGTAAGGGGATAATCGCTTATCTAATTTACTCGGTGTAATGGTCTCCTTCATAATGGCCAGTGGTGGCACAGGATTATTCCAATGAGTGTACAGCGAGGTACTCAGCCACAGTGTAAAAGACCAGCAGAACAATGTCCGTCGGGTTTAATTGTACTAATTATTAATTTTTTAATTCGTAAAAGTTACTTATGTACAAACAAGACGTCCAAGTTCATATCCCTAGCAACGAACTGCTTTTCAGCCAAAATGGAGCACACGCACCGGATTAGAGATAAGGGAAGTTGGGCCACAGGTAACCTCACTTACTGGACGAAACACAGCACAACGCCGTCTACACCAGTTTTCTGTAAGGCCGTCGAAACTTTCGCTCATTCCCCACGGCAGACATTTTATCTTACTAATATTATAAATTCAAAGGTTTGTAAGTTTGTGGATTTGTGAGTTTGTGTGTTTTTGTGAGTTCACACTTCATAAAGAAGTAACAAACATCACTGTTTGTTACTTCTTTTTAAACTAAACAAATTCGATTAAATTTGGCATGGAGGTAGCTAGTATCTTGAATTAGCACATAGAGTACTTTTTGATCTCAGGGTATAACTAGTTTTGAGTTATTACTTTATTATTTTGTTCGTTCTACGTATTTATTATGTTACTATTTATAAAGCATTCTACTGCACACAGCCGCAAGCAAGCTTGTTCCACCGACACATATCTTGTAAGTGAAGCTAACAACCTAGCTCACAGACAAAATGTTGTCGACACGTACCGGTGGCGTCGGCGGCTAAGGTATGTAGTGCGCTTTAAAACTACAAATCGCTTGAAAAGCGACGGAATAATTGTCTTAATGATGGTGGGTTGACGAATAAAGCCATAGTAGCGATGACGATGATTGAAATAATTTTGCTTAGTAGCGTATGCTTTGTGTTCTTAAAACAACACCGAAATCTCCAAACGCGAATCTTTAAAGAAAGAGTTCCATTAGCACCTTGTGAACCATGGTAGGTATAAGTCGGTACAAAATCTTTTTTTTTTGGTGCCAAGCGATTAGGATACTCATAATGAAACCAAAATCATCTTAACCAAAAGCATATTTTCCTATAAATTTTGAGGTGTTCTGAGATATAATAGAATCATAATGAATGGTGCCTGGTGTAACTGCAGTTATGATGATTATGAATAAATTATAAATTGTAGTAGCATATGCTTTCAGTTCTTAAAACAAGACCGAAAACCCCAAAGTCGTATCTGTAAGGAATTGTGAGTTCTCTCAGTACCTTCGGAACCATGGTATACCTTGGTACCAAATATTACTTTTTGGTTACATATACCTGGGACGCTTCTAAAGAAACCAAAATCACAATATGTTTCGATACAAATTTTGAAGAATTTCCTCGTTTGCTCATGGTTTGCGTCATCAACCACCACTATGGTGAACATGGAACCTATTCGGAGCAATACTCTATACAACAAAGAAAAAAATTTTAAAATCAGCTTACAAACGGCGGAGCTATGTTTGAACATACATAAAAAAATATCCACAGCCGAACATATAACCTCCTCGGTTTTGGAAGTCGGTAAAAAATAAACCTAAAATAAAAGTATAAAAACTATAATAAGCTAAAGACATTTTAGAACACAGGACAAATAAATTATTGATACCTGAGTAAACATTTGAGATTTACATGAGAGTTTCTTATTAAATTGTATTCTTAGTAAATTAACTTTAGGGTTCGTATGTATCTCGTATGTAGAGTTCACTGTAATTTTTTTTTTGGTTTGTATGGGCAAGCGCTCCAGCAATATGAGCTTTCCCATACAAACCACAAAAAAAATCTCCCATCTGTTTGAAAAGGATTGCCTGTAGCTGGAATCTTTATTGTCACAGTATTATTAGTGTCGCATCAACAGCTGTATCTGTGTCAATAACTTGTATGAAGTGTAATTAGTACATCGACATTAATGTAAGAATTATATATTGGTGTCACAGTCTAAGCCAAGGTTCATGTCAAAACAAAATTCTGAATTTTGTATTAGCCTTAAGTGCGACAGTGTAAGTTTTATAATCCGTATTAAAAGAAAAAAAAATGTTTACAATAACTTTATTTACAACATTACATAACAAAAAGTATCATTTTAAATAAAAAATATACTGTATCGTATCGTGAGGTCCACATCGTGTCGGGGAGTCAGTTAATGATGAGCGAGGATTGGCGCGTGGGCCACAGCGACCGGCGCGGGTGCGGGGTGCGCGGCGGGGGCGGAGTGGCTGACGACGGCGTTAAACCCGCTGTGGTCGTCCGCAGAGTAGTGCACAGTCCTGACGGAGCCGTCGGCCTCGAGGAGGGAGTAGGAGCCCTGGACTGCGTCTCCGTTGCGGACCTCGTGCTGTTCCTTGTTGTCACCGGTGTGACCGTCGGCTATAGAGTACGAGAACTCATAGGCGGGGTGGCTGTCGATCTCCTGGTGCGCGGAGTGCACGAGGGGGGCGGATTGAGCGAGGGTGACCGCGGGCGCAGAGTGCAGCAGGGGGGCGGAGCGGGCGATAGTGACGGCGGGCGCGGAGTGCACCAGAGGGGCGGAGCGGGCAAGAGTGATCGCAGGGGCGGCGGTAAAGAAAGGAGTGGAGCGGGTGAGGCCGAGTGCGGGGGCGGCGAGGAGGCCGTGGTTGTTGCTGAGGACGGTCTGGGCGGCGTAGGGTGCGGAGTGGTAGGAGAGAGGCTGCTCGTGGCGGATGATGGACTGGGAGGAGACAGCAGCGGCCGGCGCGTACTGCGCGGCTGGGAGAAGACCGGCGCTGACCGCGGCCAAGACGCACGATACTACCACGATCTGAAATGAAATAGATGAAGATGTATTATATACAATAGAATAGTAATTTATAGATAAACTATAGAATCGTAATTTGAAGTTTTTATTTAATTTAAAGTAAAATTGAAATTATTTTTTTTTTACCGACGAAAACGCTTTTACGGTACTTCCGATTAGGATGTGAGTAGTAGTAATATTTTTTTTATTTAAGGCGCTCATGGGTCCAAGTATTTTTAGCCTCAGAAATGTGTTTCACTGTTCAGTAAAACCTTTTTATAACAAAAGTTATATAGCCTAACCAAATTATAATATACAAAGTATTTAATTGCAGAAGACTTGAATATTTAAATTAGCTAAATTTACACCAGCAATTACAAGCAGATTTATTATAAGTAACTAAAAAAACTTAAATTAAAATATTATTATAATTTTTCTTACTTTTGAGAACATTTTCATCGATTCGTGAACTTGTTTTTATTGATACATTTCTTTCCTTACACTTCGTATTTATAGTGATTTTAGGGACTTAAACCCGTTTTTTTAACCTTGTGTCAACGGTACATGTTAAAACTTGACATTTTTATAATGTTAACCAAATTCAAAAAGTCAAGTTTGAGAAAAAATGTGCAATGGAATATTAACATTATAATATTTATGGATAGTTTTCTGAATAGTAGAAGGGATAATAAATGCTTTTAAAAACACATATTTTAGGGGTAATTTTGAATTTAGTTTATGAATTCTGCTCGGTTTCTTTATAAGCTAATTAGTATTCTACTTGTATTTTATATGAACTATAAAAATACCTAACTTTTTTACTTTAGTGCCCCAAAAGAATGGTTTTGGTCCTAAGTGTGAAGATTTTTACGTTCTCTAATTTTCACATTCTTTCGAAATGATTGAACTGATGCATGGGATGTCGCATATTGCTAGATTCTTCTTAATTTCTAACGACACTGAGTACATTGAAAACCAAAGGCCCTAAAAATTTCTTTCCGTCTACAGTTAAATTAAATTGAGCAGGAAATTGAAACTAAGGCTTATAAATTGCATATAGGAAAATATACTATTCCACTAAAGTTCAATTTTTTAATAATGTTTTTAATATTGTTTCGTCATCAAAAACGTTTTGATAAAATGCTTTTAACACATTTTTTACACTCTTTCTTATTCTTATTGTCTGACTTATTTACCTATTTCTCATCTCTTAAGTAATCTTTGGTACCTGCCTTCACTTCTATGTTACGTACTACGTCACTAAAGTCTAGATATTGTAATTGATTACGCGGTTGATTTCATGCAGTTATTGTTTGTGTCGCAAATACTTCTGTATGAAATCACAACAAGGCAATTAGTTTTATAGCTTTCAGTAGATATATATTGAGAACCATTCATAGGTCTAGTATTACTTTTTGCTGAGTTACTCGAGTAAACATGTCTCAAATAGAGGTATATTAAAAAAATAAGGTTTCTTTTATTTTGACAACATAAGTTTTATGTAGCTTTTGTGACTTTTACAATTTAAGAAAGTTGCAACCATAACTTTTGACCTCAAATTGAATATTTCTAACGATTTATTTACTCAATGACCTAAGAAAACCTATTTAGAAATTTAAACTTTTTTCAGGTATTCTTCGTCTTTGCTATCATTGCTGCTACAGTCGTCAATGGATACGACAAAGGCTACTCATCCGTGCACTTCACCAAACACGACGGCGGTCCCGAGATCGTTCACGGTCACCATCACCATATTGATTATCATGCAAGTATTTGTGAAACTTTTTTTTTTATTTCTTTTTTCATCCATTAGTACAAAACAAAAGCTGGGATACCATCTTTGTGTGCACTTTGATTTAATTATCGTTTTTTTATTAACACCACAGACCCACCCGAAGTATCAATTCGAATATAAAGTAGAGGACCACCACACCGGTGACATCAAGTCCCAGCACGAGACCCGCGACGGAGACGTCGTCAAGGGCTACTACAGCCTGCACCAGCCTGATGGACATGTCAGGGATGTGCACTACCATGGAGACCACCATACTGGGTAATTAGTGTTAATTCAATATTTTTTTTAATCTGCTCAAAAAAACTTCCCCGAGGTTCACGCCTCTTGATCAAACCGAATCGTGGGGCTAGTTTCGCTCGTATTCATTGAAATCATTACGCTATCATTTTTTTAAATTGCACGGTGGTGTTGTTCATCGTCTTTTTATCTTTATCTATATCTTAGTAAGAATGCACAATGCTAGTAGCGGTTTATACTAGTATAACCCGCAGATATTTATGATTATTTCCAAGATGATGATTTATTTCAAGACTTTCACTTTTGAACACTTTTTTACATATGTATCAGTATTTTTTTAAATTTCTTTATTACAGATTCCACGCCGATGTCAAGTATGATACTCATCACATAGTGCCGATGCACCATCATCATCAGTACTGATTAAATTTTCTACTAAATGATTAACCACTGTTATGTTTTGATAAATTGTTAAAAATGTTGATTGAATTAAATGTTTTATTTGTAACTCATTTATTTTAATCCTCTCTTTTAAGGGTTTGTACAGTAATTGACTATATATAACTATTTAAAAATCTGCTAATGGACTCATCCGTTAGTGCTAGTGAAATGCACATATATCGATAAATGTCGATAATTTCAATTTTCGCATCATCGACACATGTGAATGTGTTTGTGATTGATTGTTACTTTTTTACGCAATAACTACTTAATTGAGTTTGGCGAAATTATTTAGCGAGTAATATAGCTTTATACTAAAAAAAAAATCACATACAGGCTACTTTATCAGTGAGTTGTCAAATGCTGTTTTATCATGCTCTCTCTATGATTTGTCATTACTCTGAGTTGACAACATAAAATGATAGCGAGTGGTAGTCAAGAACATTAAATTCTATTGGAAGCCGCACGCAGTACAAACAAGTGAAGACTATTTATTTAAACTCTGTTGACCTTTCTGTGACATCCTGTTCTTGACTTATGGTCGTTTTTACTCGCTTGCTCGTGAAACACAGAGTTGTTAAAGCGTTGCTATATTTTTCCTATTAAAATATCAATTTTAATTTAGGCCTACAATACGTCTCATAAACACTATTGAAAAAACTTTTTGATTGATTGCTTTTAAAATATTTTTTAGAACATCTTAATTATTAATATACGAGTGTTTATATGATGTTGTAAATATGCAGAAAATTATTTTTCGTGTTTTAAGGTTAGGTTCCGGTCCGTTTGACATAATTTTCTAGTATAATATACTTCCAAATTTATCCAGCATCGTGACTAGCGCCATCTAGACCTATGAGATTTTTCCCGTATACGAAATTTTGTATAGATCTGTAAGTCTATAAAATAATTGGTCTATGGTATAAATAAAAAATGAGATTATGTTAGGTTACAAACCAGATCATAGAATTTCAAAGTAAAACAAGGTCTTCGATTGTAAGTCAGAATCAGGATCACAATACTAATGACAATACAATCAAAGACCTTTTATCATTTCCGAAAAAAAATATCTTTTTTCGGAAATGATAAACTCTTAAGGCGATTATAGCCTCGAACGACCTTGAGCGTTGGGGCGGGGCGTAAGCGATCCGAACAACCCACACCGCGC
>JAOTAV010000728.1:0-10334 GCA_026546445.1 Cyclargus thomasi | reverse complement strand
TTATGTTGGGAAATGTTTACGCAGGATTTCGACAATACGAGTTAGGTTGGAGTCGGTCAAAGCCATGTCTTTTTTTCGCTGTCAGCAGTATCTGGGCAATCGTAGCCTTCATTTGGTCTTGTATATTGATAGGAAGATCTTCCGACCGGGCGAGATGGTATGCGCAGTCAGACCGAAGCGCACGTTGATTTCAGCTGGACCGTATACAGGGTGTAAGTAAGTGATGTAACTGAAGGGATCGAATGTGTTCCTGATATAGAGCTCACTGTAAAAGTAGCAGCGCTGAAATCGAAAAAAATGTCGTGATTTTTATCACCAAGCGCACCAGTGACTTGTATTTGCCCATACAAATAAATAAATAAATTAACAAATAAATTAATAAATAAATAACTCTCTAGGAAACAAAGTATTGTGTTGTCACTTTGTTGTTGCCAATCGTAGTTTGAGCGAATGGGTAATAGATCTCCAGGATATTTCTTCAAACATCTCATAACTCAGTAAACTTACACAAAAAATAATGAATATGATATAAAAATAGCTTTGTAGCCCCGCGACTAATTTATAAATTATCCCGTTTTTACAACAAGTTTTGATTACTGCTCGGTGCCTATTGGTCGTAGCGTGATGTACCCTACATACCCCTATATACCCTTATAGCCTTCCTCGATAACTAACCTAGTCTAATCAAAACAAAAGATTTTTAAATTTTCCGTTCCGTCCGCACGTTCGAACAAACTCTTCAGCTTTATTTTATTAGTATGGATGGGCTTGTGATTCGCGTATGGGTGGATAGTGAATCCGAGAGAATTCTTTTCTGTGTGCCTTTTTTATGAAAGGGTAAGCGAGCAGACGGGCTACCTGATGGAAAGCAACTGCCGTCGCTATAGGCACTCGTAACATCCGAAGAGTGCGTTGCATTATGAGGGATTAGGCTGCAGGAATAAGGATAGGGAAGAGGGTATCTTCCGGTAAACTAAATTAAAAATTAAATGTTATAATAAATCTCCGGTAAACCTCATTTTGCAAGCTTTAGCTCTTCTTTGAATTTAAAAAGAGGCAAAGCAAGATTTTGAAAAAGCGTAATGTCGCAAAGAGTTTGGGCGTTCCCACGTGTAACCGTTGCTGGTTACCACACGTCACGCGACGTCACGCGACGCCACGCAACAATGCGGGAGGCTGCGCGCTTTTTGTCACTCGATAATGAGATAAGGTGCTATTTAGATCAGATGAAGTTATTATCCAGTGAAATGAAAAGCTGGAAAATTTGAACTGAAGGAAATTAAAGAAGGAAACTAAAATAATGGTATAGAGCTATAGGCCAGAATATGTCGATAAAAAATAATACAGCTCAGTTAATATATTCTCATGTGATTGTAGCCGGAGATAACTAGGTGTGGTTTCTATAGAAAATAATAATATATTTTCAACACTTTACCATTATTTATTACTTATCTTCACACAGTTCTCAGCCTAAAAGGACAGGCACCGCCTAGTATGGAGGACCGTTAATTTGTATATGATCTATAAAATTTCTTTTGATCAATAAATATTTTGTATTTCACTTATAAGTCACAGATATCGATATAAGTTTTATCAACAGAAAACTTTCATCACTATTGAATGTCACTATTTTCATTCATGATTAAGCGGCCATTTGCAAATTACGTCAGATTTAGTTCTTTTCCCGACCACGCGAGGCGCTTCAAATTGTCTCAATAATGAGGTGTCATTTCAAAGGATATCGTCATTCCATCGTATTTATACTACAGGTGTTAGTGGTATAGAACTCTTAACTGAAGGGCTTACGCCCGAAAACATACTGGCTGGCATTTAGGTATTATAACCCCAAAGTGACAGCAGTCATGTGACACTTTGCATTGGACCAACTTCTCCATTGCAACTTGAATGGCATTTTCGTATTATGACAACATCATCTGACATAAGATAGATCTGACGTCAAATACGGTCGTTCTAAGTCATTCAGTTGTGATACGAAAAAAGAACAAGTCAATTGTTGGCCGTATATTGAATTGCCTGGAACCATGCCAGTTTCGTAAATGGTCATAATAGCCGCCCTGGTTACTAGATGCTGTTGAGGCTGACCTGCGTGACCTCCAAGCCAGTGACCGGCTGGAGGTAGCGCAGGACAGGGCTCAATGGCGGAAGCTCGATTTCGAAGGTCAAGATCCACGTCGGGTCGCTGAGCCAGTGCAGTTATTTTCCATTTTTACTATTTCTTCTAATTCTTCGCTTTTTATGGTCTTATTATGATGCTAAATAGTCTAGAGCTCCCTTGGATAAATTGACTATCCAACTGAAATTTATTTTTTCACGTAGTGCTCTGAGTTAAAAGAATCCAAACGAATAAACATAACGGACGAGATGTTAGAGCTTATAGGCAGTATCTAAAGCATTTACATTTTTATGAGTACAGACCAGTTTATTTGTACCACCGCATGTACCTACTAAATTTCCTGCCCCTCTAGGATACTGCCGCTCATGGCCTACAACGACCAATATAATAATAATAAATATGCATGATTTTTTATTATTTAATTAAATAAATCTTACGTTATTTGAAAAACGATGTAGTCCAATCAGTTTTTTGATAAAATTGAAAACAATAAAGTTACAAGCCTTAAAAGTAGTCAGTTAGAAAGAGAGATTCGATATTAACTGAGACGTCAAATTCTGAAAAAAAAACGTCAAAGCTGCATACAAAGTTCATACTAAATTACGTTTTAAGAGAAAGAGATGGGTAGAAAAATTATATAGCTAATATCTTAGTTATTTTCAACAGAATTCAGAGATTTTTCGTCTTTCTGTATATCTTTTAACCCACTATCGTAATAATTTGCATTCAATAAATTTTGTTTTACACGCATATTCCCTATTATAATACTGGCTTTCGCATCAACTACAGTGTGTACGTCGCCTTATCATAACGAGAGTAATGATTGGAAAATTCTATTATATAATGTGGATTATCTCCGAGAGATCCACTAATGTGGTCTATATACATACATTGACAACTATTATATCATTCCTGCAGTAATAAGACTGAGTGTCTGCTATCAGCTTCGTTGTTTTTCAAGTTTTCGCTATGTACAGTCGTGCTAGCAACTAAACTAGGCTAAGGGCCGCTACACCGCTTACAGATAATCCACCCACAACCTTATTTGACATAAGTTGTGTGGAGAATATATCAAAAAAGTTGTGGATAGCCTAACAGCAACTTTATCGGTAAGCGGTGAAATATAGCTAAACTTTTTAACATTTGCCTAAAACGTCTTTAAGAATACGTCGGGCATCCTTTAAATGCGTGGGTGATTAGATAAACTATTAGAGACATTTAGTCATTACAAAGTCCCTAGCTAAGACGTTTTTAAACTTCTTATTAGAATCGCTGACAGTGGCGTAGCGAAGGCGAGGCGGCGGCGGCGGCACGCCCCGGGTTAATTAGGGGGAAGGGCTGGCGGCACCATGTTTGGTGGGATGACACCCCTAGCTTCCGTGCAGGGTGCTACTAAACATTATGTGTCTATTATTAGGAGGGGGTGGGGGCGACACCGGTTTTGATGGGATAACACCCCCAGCTTGCGCCCCGTGTGTCACCAAAATAGCTAGACCACTGATCGCCGATCAAAATTAATGTTTGTTGTGGACCCCACACACTGTCCGATAATCCGACGGCGGCAATATACGGTAATATTTAGTTACCTACACTTCTACGTTTTCACAACACACCTGCAGGGTTAGCATAGCGTCAGTAGACATACGAAAGTATAGACAAACTGACAGGTTTCCATATGATATTGACTGTACTGTAACTTCTTGATGGAAATTCATATTTCACAGTAATAAAACTTGTTTTTACAATAATTTTGTTTTAACAATAATTTAATTTTACACGACCGGTTTCGATTCGGTATTATTATGACATTAAACAAACTATACATATAATTTAACTGTAGAAATATTTTATATAAGATCCATCTACAAATATGAAATTTCT
Organism: Cyclargus thomasi; assembly: GCA_026546445.1. Classification (NCBI taxonomy): domain Eukaryota; kingdom Metazoa; phylum Arthropoda; class Insecta; order Lepidoptera; family Lycaenidae; genus Cyclargus; species Cyclargus thomasi. The sequence continues at coordinate 6,319 of JAOTAV010000728.1, read as the reverse complement.
ATATTTTTTTTGGTAGAAATAGTTTCCATTTAAGTATCAAAATCGTACCAAATTGTAGAAAAACTCGTGACGCTGACAACCCTAAGTTTGTTTACTTATATTTTAAAAATTCAAACGTACCTATGATTTAATCGAAACCGGTCGTGTAAAACCAAATTATTGTAAATTATTAATTAATAAAGTGGAATGAGTGCATGAAAAACAAGTTTTATTACTGTGACAGATTACCTTTGTGCATACGTCACATTGCTGTAGAGAAAAACACTATCTCGGTCGCTTTGCTAGGGCCGCCGGTCGCAGTGGCGGCTTCCAACGCTTTAAGCTGCCAAACAATGGGCTATTATTTTTTTATGATACAGCAACTAAGTAGCATGTTCTGGTGGCATTTATATGGCGATACTTAAGTTAAATGTTATGTGTTTTTGATGTTTATCGCTCTTGTTATCATTGTTTTAATTTTTATATTGTACTCCATTTTGTAACAGTTTCACTATTGTATTGTTGTCTGCGTGGACGTTACAATCAATTTTGTTTCGTTAATTTAATGTGAGTTATATTTTATAACGTTAAGTTTTTTTATTGCAACCAAAGATTTCAAGTTCTTCAAAAAAATCAATACGTATGTATTGAATTTTTTGTGTGCTAAGGAAAAAGAAAACATATTCAGGGCCAAAGCCTATCGATTCCTGGGCGAGGCTCCTTCGCCCATGCGAAAAAAACGCCCCAGTTAGATTCGCGCACGTAGAGTCCCGTACTAGTACAAAGCAAAAACATTGGAGAAACGTATTTTTGAAAGTTTTAAATCTATAAAAAAGTTTTAAATTTATAAAAGAAAGCTATAATAGAAAAAGGTGGTAGTGCAGTGGGATCAACCCACGCGTCCGAAGAAACTAGTGCCTTAAGCTGGCGCCTAAGACCCGTGCAGAGCGGCACGCTACCGATAAGTAGCGTGTCGAATTTATCAATCTATTATCAAAGAAAGAAATAGCAAAAACATTTTTGTTGTTCTGGAGCTTTGTTGTTTTGTTGTTCTCTCCTGTAAATATTTAATTTACTTTGTTTTTTTTTTTAGTATTTGTTATTACCGGCAGCGAAATACATATTCTGTGAAAATTTGAATTGTCTAGCTATTGCGGTCCTTATAATACAGCTTGGAGGCAGACAGACGGACAAAAATCGAAGTCTTAATAGTAATAGGGTCACGTTTTTACCCTTTGGGTACGGAACCCTTATAATCGTCTAGGTACCTCTTTTTATGGCTCTTCAGTTATCAAACTCGGGCCGTGTGTGTCTATAATTTACCAATCTTTCAAACCAATTTCAGTATCTGTAACATTCTAGATTCGCTCCAACTGACTGCGCTGCTTAATATATAAATTATATTATAATACCACAATTATACCAATTAATAACTAAAATACTATATAACGTGTATATTACATGCATTACTATGTAGTTCATAAGTAGAGTTAGAGACACGATCTTATGTAAGATATTACAAATTACATTTTAATTGTTCCTCGATATTTAATTAACTTCATAAGTTATAGTTATCATAAAGAAATAACGAAGTGGTTGGCAGAAAAAAAATTTTACAGTGTCCAAGAATTAATTACAACAAATGATTATTGTAGATTTGAATTTTTTGTTCTAATTTTTTTTTGTTAGATTTTTAAGTGACTATTTTTTTTAATTGACGTTTAAAATAATATATAATTGACTTTTAAATTTTAATGAACCTTATATTGACTATGTTTTATCAGCTCGGCTTGTTTAATATTATTTTAATATGTATTTTAACATGTAACTAGTAATGAGTAAAATTAATACAATGATTTTTCTTTAATAAAATTGATTGTTGCACACAGTGTCGTAACTATACCGTTCGAGGCCCGTGGCAAATTTGTTTTCGTTCCTCTATGTCAATCCCAAACAAAAACACGTCAAACGATTATTGTAAAGTAATCGCTTGCTACTTGTCTAGGGGGGGCTTATCGGGGGCCCCTTCCGGCTTGGGGCCCGTGGCATTTTGCCGGCTTGCCACCTTGTAGTTACGCCAGTGTTTGCACGCCACCTGAATAGCAGAATGTATGGACATGTATTATAATTTTAAGATCTATGCTAAGCACTACATTTTTGCAATAAAAAAAAAAGTTATAATCGTTTGGCAAATAAATAAAAAAAGACTGTACATAGTGAGTGTACAGAGTGTACATAGTGAGTGTACAGAGTGCACATAGTGAGTGTACAGAGTGTACATAGTGAGTGTACAGAGTGTACATAGTGAGTGTACAGAGTGTACATACAACACACTGTAGGTAAATTATACTACCTACATCTATACTGTTTGTATTTTTATTAGTAAATCTCACACAATCTCCCCCGGACGATTTCCGGTTTTTTAATGATATTTAGGAGGCAAGTAAGCTGACGGGTCACCTGATGGAAAGCAACTGCCGTCGTCTATAGACACTCGTGACATCCGAAGAGTCGCAAGTGCGTTACCGGCCTTTTTGAGGCAATAGGCAATCCCCTATGGATTAGGGAAGTTGGGCCACCAAACTTACTCACTGAATGAAACACAGCACAACGTTTCACTTCAGTTTTCTGTTATGTGACCTCATTGCTTCTTACCTACTATATTTAACCTATCCAGGTGATAAAATTGAGCATGCTTTGTGCAGCCGATAGGTGGGTATTAGCCCAAATACCTATGTAACTTTGGTTTAAAGAAATTACTTCAGCGGAAGGAACCACTTCTTAGCTAACGAGCTAGCACTCATTATAATTAAGTTAATGTCACACGTTCAACAATTGCTTCATTGGTTATCTTCGAAATCATGAGAAGCGCCCAATTTGGACCAAATATGCAACACGCCACTTACATAACTAGCTGTATTAGGAGTCCAATTGTGCGCGTTGCAGAAATAAATGAGAGATCAGTGACGGCGTTAGACAACGCTTGGAGGAAATTAGGTTCGCGAGGCCCCTTTTTTTTTACAGTTTAGACGTTCCGGATAGTGCCCGTAAAGTGCTTCGTCGTACATGTCGTCTATTTTATATTCTGTCTACGGCATTTGGTTTCCATTAGGTGACTCGCGTCTGCTCGTTTTGTTTAAAAAAAAAAACTTATTGAACACACTCAATCCCTATCCTTATTCCTCAGTAATATAATAAACGCGACAGAGTATTTGTTTGTTTCTTTGTTTGTGCTTCCTTTACGTCCTAACGCGCTTAGTTTTTGGCATAGAATTAATTGAAAGTATAGAGTACTCTATAGTAGTGTTACTACACTATCCGACTTTCGAATCCCACGCGAGCGTAGGAGATGACCGTGGTCAAAACCTAGCAATAACTTTTGCGAACCCCCCATCAAACGCGAGGCTTGAAGACTTATCGGTCGCCCCTTCGCCGACGCCTATCGCCGGCACTGTGAGAGATGATACAATGAGCATTTCTATTGATTGAAATGGTTTGGTAACTCATTGTAATGAAGGTTGCGTGGTCACCCGGGTCAGGAGTTCGATTTCTATGCGACAGATATTGCTTTTTATATAGCTTCGTACTTTTAGCACCTTTTCAACAAGAAACTTTGCAACTAGAGAGCTTTCACATGATACGGCAACCGTGCCCTGACCATGCGTCGCCCGATGTCTATACTAATAATATAAAGCTGAAAAGTTTGTTTGAACGCGCTTATCTAAATTGAAAAATTCTTATTTGATTTGTTAGTCCATTTATCAAGGAAGACTATAGCCTATGTAACATAACGCTACAACGCTAGGAGCGGGGCAGTAATAAAAAAATGTTGGAAAAAAGGGATCATTAAACGGGCAACAACTAGAATACTATAAAGTCTGTAAACACGGCGACGCGCCCGCGCGTTTTGCCGCCGACACAGTTTACTGACATGTAAAAAACGAAGCTGCTATTTGCCGACAAAATGCCGAAATACGGAAGATAAGGGTGAAGTTCCTAATATCAAAATGATACTTTTAAAAAAATAAATAAAACCGACTTCCAACTTAAAAACAGAAATATAAACTTTAAAAAGTATCAAATAACATTTATACAATTATAGTGTCTTTTTCAGAATACGGTTAAACCTCAAGATATTTCTGTACACAATCTTCAATTGAAGTCGATACCAAATTACATGTCATGAATTCTAAGAATCTGGGTTCTATCTCAATTTTTTTGACTGGTACCAACTTTAAAATAATAAAAATTGTGTACAGTATAGGTGGGTTGAGGTTTAACCGTATTCTGAAATTATTAAATAAATGTTATTTATTACTTTTTAGTTTGATTTTATTAATTAAGTACTTCTGTTTTTGCGTTGGAAGTCGGTTTTAATTTTTATATATAATTTCAACATTTTTAGTTATCAAATGTTGCCGACAAATCATTTGCATAGTAGCATATGCTTTCAGTTCTTCAAACAAATTTATATAATAATAATAAGAAGTTCCATCAGTAACTTCGGAACCATGTTATAACTTGGTAAAAAATTTTAGTTTTTGGTAGCTTTTGTAAGACGTATTTTCAGCATATGATTAGAATACTTCCCATAAAACCAAAATCTCTGAGGTGTTCTAGAGTATAACAGGGTCATAATGTGATGACGCATTGTGCGATGGCAGTGACGATGATGATGAATTTAATTTAAATTGCAGTAGCATTTGCTTTCAGTTCCTAAAATAACGCCGAAAACTCCTAACTTGTATCTATAAGAAATCACGAGTTCTCCCAGCACCTTCGGAACCATCGTTAACCTTGGTCCAAAAGCATACTTTTTGATAGTATAACCTCCTCTCTTTTGTAAGTCGGTTAGTAATTACCTACGAAGTATTCAAATCCTTACTCGAATAAATATTAAATCTTAAATCCTGCAAACTGCTTAGCGACTCACATCTAATTTTTTTCTAATAACATTAATATGACCATAGACCAATTGGTATAATTTCTCTATGATATGACCTATTCTAAGAGACTATTCTTTAAATGACTTACTATTGTGTACAATAATTTAATGGAATAAAAGATAAAGTACGAACTTTTATCTATAGTTTTAATGAACAGTAACATCTTTTCAATATGATAATGACGGATGATGAATAATTAATTCGCCCACATGCTCCACTTACGGACAATGGGCAGACGCAACCTCATTACCCACCTTTGTGAGGTTGGGTAAGCGTAGGATTGTTCTTAGCTTGTATGTACTCGTATTGGCAGATCATAAAAATATTCTTCTTATTATAACCCCTGCGAGTCAACTAGGCACTCGGCTCGAAATTTCAGTTATGTCACCCACCCTCCTGCTTCCCCGCGCAGTACCCCGCATTCGACATTTGCATCGAGTAGCGTTAGCATAAAACAGTTTGAAAAATTCGAACCGAAACTTTATGAATTTTATGTCCAGTAGTGTTGACTTAACAACATCTGTTACTAGTCATTACTTGTCAATGATAATGTTAAGTTTTTTTGTTATATATTTGTTAAGTTTGTCAATGTTAGTCATTGAGTTATTTCTATAGAGACAACACTGTTATGTCGTGATGAAAGGAACAAATTTTTAAGTTGGCTGATTAATGTTTCAAGAAACGCTTTACACACGCTACGGCGTTTTATACACTATTTATAATATGTTAAAAAGTTTAAATACACGATTTAAATACTTATTGGCTCTCAACAGTACCAACTTTAAACTGTCAATTTACATCGTATGACCAACAATTATATTGATCTTGAGTGAGGGTAAGAAAAAGTTTAAGGTGTCTCAAACTTTTTCTTACCCGTCCCCGGCCCTGCACTAACCCACGTTCCTATGTCGCAGTACAGAATTTGTGGTCAAGCTAAAATATTTAACAATTATAAACTTTTGTCAAAATTTATAAATTATACCAAAAAAGTACAACATTTTTTATGCGGTCAGTACTTTAAAGAAATGTCAGTCGAGCCGTGTGCCAAGTTAATCCGTATGAGTTATAATTGTAATTCCGTATCCGTGGTCCTAATTTTCTGTAGTTTTTTTAGTATTTTCACACTGTTTTTCATTGAATTGCTGTCTATAGTAGTAGTGTCATTTCCATATTGTTTTGGTAATTTTATTAAAATTTGCTTGTAAATCTTTTAATATTTGTGATGGGGCCACAAACCACGTGCACATTGGTTCGCACGTGTTTTGTGGGTTCTCAAGAACCGCTACTCACTCGCTGGAAATCATTTCCAGGGGACCTCCGTACGGGTCGGCTTCTTCGACGACCACCGTATGGGATAATACCCGGCTACCGTGATCCTCAGTTAAGTGCTGTGT
>JAOTAV010000727.1:0-10337 GCA_026546445.1 Cyclargus thomasi | reverse complement strand
ATACGGTAAAATATGTTTCCCATACTTAGGTATAGCTCAAGATACTGCGAGCCTTTCACCCGCTAAAACCCACCCCGAGCACTCTATTGACTGCCTAAGTCTACCTTACCTTGCAGGCTTTGGTTACAGGAAGATTGCTTGATATAATTTAAATTAAAGGTTTAAAAAAAAGCATATTAATAGCATCTTAAAACAGATAGTAATTTTTAAATCATCACGTTTTCTTAGATTAGGGAAGGTGGCATGATTGTAACAGTTATAAACTTTTTGTAATTATAGTTAACCCCTAGAAATTAATAAATTTATTAAACGGGGTTAAAAATATATCTCTTTATCCGCAAATAAAGTACAAATTATCGAAAAAGGATTGTAAAATTATATATTGAACTGGTCATGAGAATGTTTAAAACCATTGTCAAAATTAAAATCTTTTTTCAAAATTCATGGTATATCTAAAATAATAGTTTTTACAGTTGGTATTTTTTAAAAACCTTTATAATTTTAAAGCAATATTTAAAATAAGTAGGTATTCAGGAGAATTTTTAAGCTTTGTAAACTTGATAAGAAAAAAAACTACTTCTAATATTGTTTGATCTTATAAGATTTTTTGATAATTTTGTATAAACTTATAAAACTTTACAATCATAAAAAAGATTTTATTCAGTTTATTTATACAAATATAATCTAGACTCATTAAAAACAAAATCTATAATATATATATAGTGAACTTGAAGATTAAGATATAAAAAGTTCAGTTTTATTTTATTTGCATATCTTGGAAAAAAATTTTAATCTACACAGAGCATATTTTTTAAATGTAAGTAAATAATAATCTGATTTAAACATAGTTCTTAAAAAAATTCAGTAAACTTTTCAATATAAATATCATAACCTTCTTTATAGAAGAAAAACTTAAATTAAATCTTCTCCATAAAAGCATAGCCTTTATTATTGATTTTTTAGAATAATATCATTTTTAGTACTTTTATCAAATAAGTCATGTACATATTCATGACAAAAATTACGATATCTTCTAAATCCTTTTTTGATAATTGTAAACAAAATTCTATTTTGAACATCTAAAGGTCCATTTTTTATAATATTTACTATATCATCTAGACAAATTGGGATGGAATACACTTTATAGCACGTCTTAATAAATGAGATATTGTATTAAAATCAAAAATTTGATAATTCTTTTTCATACAAAGAGTTTGTGTATATACCGGATTCTGTATCTCTTTATCAGGATCGTTTTTCTGAAGATTTTTTTGTTCGTTCATAAGTTTACCTGCAGTAAATTCGGGTATAACAATCTTCTTGGGATTATGTAACGGTTTATTATTTATTGGTTGCGACATAGTATATTTAATCTTACATAACGGCAATTAGTATGTTTTATAGAAGAAGAAATTAAACTTGATTCTTTAGATATGCTTTTAGTAATTTGTGATTCTTTTATTTCTTCAGCTGAATCACTAATTCTTTCGATGTAACCCCAGCTACATAGTTATCAGTCATATGGATATATTTTTCATTTTCAACCCCGCATTCAAATATTAAATATGCTGGATTAGTAATACTATCTTCATAATAAAATAAAGGCTGCGGTACATGAAAACCAAATTGGCTCTTTTTCTAAATTGATTCTTGATATTTCACTGTTATAACCCTCAGTATAACAAAAATAATTATTTAAATAATTCTTTGAATTATTTATTTAGAAAAATTTTATACCCATCCCCAGATGAGCAGCCGCAGAGAAACATTGAGTAAAACCTTAAGAAACCCTGTTTTTATAAATTCAATTTACTTAAAACATATTCTTTTTAAGTCGTTACCTAGTGAGTACGACATTCACGTATAAAAAGTCGCTTGTATTGTAAAGTAGATCACCCGAGCTTTTATTTGTATTCCATTTGGGTAATAAGTCATCAGAAAAGGTTGTTAAATCCAAATTATTTTCTTCCAATAAAGACATTTCATTGCAAATCTGTTTTTACTTACTTTTGATTTATCCTATTCTTCTTCGTCAGTCAAAAATTCAAACTTAAATATTTCTACGTCTTCACATTTTGGAAATAAGTTTTGTCTAGCTGAAGTATTAAAGCAAATTTCTGTTTTGGTAGTATATTTATAGAAAATAAGTGGTGATTTGTGTTTGTATTGCTTATTATTTGTGCATTCGAAGAAAGTTTTCTTTCATATAACCTTAGCTTTTGGCTATTTCCAGTAAAAAACTATTTCGGATCAAATTATGTTTTCGAAAAAAAAAGTTTTATACTCATTTGGGTTTCAAAAGAAAGCAAAAAAGCAGAAAATGCATTGTATTGGTTCCCATTTTGCAGTGAGTTGCTTTTCGAAATTGTAGAAAATAGTTGATTATTTGATTCTTTGATACTAGGATTTATTTTTTGTGCAATATTCAATACTCTTCTAGAAATATTTGTTTCTAATTCTTCAATATGAGTTGGTGTTTCGTAGTACGGGGAGTACTATTTTTTATAACCCCAAAGTTAAACAAAGCAAGGCTTTTTAAGCTTAAAAATTACATTATTTTGAATAGGGTGATTTTAATTTGAATTTTTACAAAAAAAAATTTTACAAACTCTTTTCAAAGAATAAAATCAGTGATTTTAAAAAAAAAAGAAAAAAATTTTTACATGATTTTTATAAGTTTGTGTGTTACACAGTATAGAATAGCTATTTACAAATAAAATAAAAAAAAGCACAATTTTTTTCTAAAATCAAAAAAATTAAATACAATATAAAAACCTTTTGATCAAAGTGTTTTTAAGGGGTAACTAAAAAAATAAACTGAATTTCTTTAGCTTTCACGGATGTTTTGTTGTAAAAAACATAATATCTGCAATTTAAGAAAATATATACCTTTTATAACTCAAGTTTTTACACTAATATATTAATCTAGGTTTTTTAAAAATTCTTTAAATATGAAGAGTGCAAAAAAATACAAAAAAATCTATTAAATTTTAATTTGAATATTAATAGATGAATAATCTAACTATGATTACCCCTTTAAATAACATTTTTCTCAAATGAGTTGTACTTTTTAATTTTTATCCTTAATAATTTCATCACTAAGTCATTTGAGTATATCTATACATTGAATTATTTTGTCCTCAATAGCTGCTTTATACAATTTCAAATTCTTTTACAAATAAAAAAAGACTTTGTTGTTTTGTACTCTCTTGCTTTTTGTGATATATTAAGAAATATATTTATTATAATAGTTAAAAAGAACACAGGCTAAAATTTTACATTTTTATACATGTACTAATATAAAGTAAACAATTAAAGATCCAAACCCCCTACATTTTTGGGGGGTGATTATTTTTTTATTTTCTTTAAGCTAACTTTATTTTTTAATATGTTCATAATCTGAACCCCTCTGGGTATTTAATTTATAGATTCGACCTTTACAAATGATGTCTTTACAACATAGGCTCAGAAAACTCAATTTTTTGAACTAGAAAGTTCTTGTGGTATAACCATCTCCAATTAGAGAATTCAAAGATACAGTTTGTTTGATTCATAATTTAATTAGATTCTAGATGCAATAATAGCTCGCTTAGAATATAATATGTTTAGAGAACTCATTTATTCAATGATTTGAAGGAACTACAATATGTAAACCATTAAATAGAGCTTTCTTTATGTGTTAAATTCTATTAAGATAAGTAATAAATTATATCATATATTAAATGCAGTAGAGTCTATTATAATGGCCAGGCTGTTTGTATGCCATGATGTTAGTCATAAATCAATTTAAATTGTTTTAAGTAAAAAAGTTATAAATTTCGATATTATAAAATTTACATAGCTGAAAAAACCTAGGCAACTTGAGTTTAATAATTTAAATACACTTTAATTATTGATAGATTCTGACTCAAAAGATATAATAATCAAAAGTTTAAAAAATATATATTAAAACAATTTTGCATTTATATTTAATATCAACAAAGAAACTTTAACATATTACATAATTGACAATAAAAAAAGCTCTCTAGATAGATGTATTATATTAAATTGCTTAAATTATTAAATATTTTTAAATATTAAAATGTTTGAATACAACTATTTATAATTTTTCCGTGGTTCTTCTGTCAGATATAAACGCGAAAAGATTTTTTATCTTTTACTTCATAAATTATTTACTTAAAACAAAAAAGTATCTTCAATCAAGTCTTAATAAAACTATTATCACTTCCTAATCAGTCCATTCTAACTTATTGTATAAAAATTCTTGAAGTTTTAAACATAAACATCTATAACAACTAATTGTATTTATATTTAAGTAACAGATAGGGGTTTTACCAGATAATTTATTATGATTTTAAAAAATCAAATTTTTAAAAATTTGTACTTCGTTTATCTAAAAGTTTTATAAAAGTTGCTTTTCGAAGAAACAAATTCTTTAAAAAACTATTGAATGATTATATAGTTAAATTCTAATTAATAGGGTCTACACCCACTAAAAACCTGTAGTCATTGATGATTTTATCAATTTTTGTAATTTATAAAAAAGTCACCATCCTTGAATTCAAACTACTAATAAACTACAATTCATTTTAATTTCTACCCCTTCATAAATTTACAAGGATAAGTACATACCTGTAACCAAAGCCTGCAATATAAGGTAGGCTTAGGCTGTAATAGAGTGCAGAGATCGTGTTCTAGCGCGTAATTGGCTTGCAATATCTTGCGCTATACCTAATCATGTAGAAACATATGTTATCATATGTGTTTTTTGACTAAGTATATATATTTTATATATAAGGTAAGGAAAAGATCTTCATGTGTATTTTTCTTCTATAGGTATTAAAAAAAATTTTTTATGGATCTTCTTTTGTATAGTCTAAACTTTTGAATATTCTTAGAAAACCAAAAAAATAATTTTTGATTTTTTAAAATGTGAAAAATGTTTCCAAACTCATCTGATTTAAAAGAAGGCATATTTGAAAAAATTGATTATGCTTAAAACAAATTATTATTTTATTTTTCTTTAGGGAGGAAAATTTAAGCCTGAATACTAAAATAATTAATAAATATGGGGTTTCTAAATAATTATAAAAATAACTTTAATGACAAAGATTCTGGTGACCTCTTTAAGGGTCACTCGAAGGAGCAAGAGGTAGGTCACTATACCTACACTACCTCTATGGTGGCCAAATGCTTTGGCCATACATTACTAATATTTTCTCATCGGGGTCAAGCTTATTTTGCGGTAAATTAAATATTAATAAAGTATAGAATATAATTCAATTATCATTAAATTTAAAACCCTTACTGCTTAATTACCATTTATTTTTTTTAAAAAATTAACTTGTAGAACAACTTAACTTAATTTTTTGTAATGATTGAAAATCTTATAAGTCGATCTAGAAAATACGATTTAAAAAAATTTTATCATTTAAATTCTACAAAATTTGTAGATTTTAATTGTATTGAGTAAATTAAAATTTATTACCTAAAAAACTCTTAAGTAAAAATTTTTAATCACATTTTAAAAAAAGTAAGTTTAGATTTATAAAATTATATCCTACTAATTTTAAGTAAACTGCTTTAATATCATAAAATAATTATAAATTATAAATCTTAATTTTTAAAACAAAATCGTTTTATAAACTAAAGAATATTTCCAATCACTAGAGCAACATTGTGAATATAACTGGTAAAACCGTAAAGAATGTGAAAATATAAAATTAAATATTTTATGATGAAATAAACACTAAGCAGTTACAGTTAAAAATAACGATGATTAAAAATTATTTATTCAAATTTTTTAATTTTATCTTTTTATAATTTTTATCTAGATACCGACACGCGATAAGAAAAATAACAAAATATTATTTATCTAAAAATTTGTTTGTAGAATTAGAAATTATAATTCTCTCTTTTTAGTTAAACCAAATTGATTTAACAACTATGAGGGTTTAGATTCAAACAAAAACTTTGATTCCGTCTATAACAGAATGAAAAAATTTAACACAAAAATTTATAATATTAAAAAGTGTTCTTATCATATATAAAAAAACAAATTTAACCCTTTTATGAAATTGTACAACATTACTATACTTTTAATTATATTATTATGTGCGAGAAAAAGAAATCGCTATGATGAGCAATATGATGACATCTTAGATAAAAGACCAAAGAACGATTTTGAAGATGTTTTGAATAAAAATACAGCGCCAAAAATAAAAACTGGTTAAAACGACGCCATTAATCAATCAAACTTATGTCCAACCAGAATGTTAAATGCCTTCCTAAATGTATCTTTTCTATTTAACACCAAAAAAAATTCTAAGAACGAAGAAAAGAATGAAAACATCACCCCACAGACAATAAATTTAAGCGGAAATGAGCAAAAAAGTATAGTTGAAAAAAATAAACAAAAATCTCCCGACACTACTGATGAAAATCAAGCTAATGCATGCACAAGTTATTCTGATAAGCGATCAAACAAAACAAAGCTGATACCAATGAATTTTTCTGATAAACAGAGACAAGATGTAAAATCGCATGATGAACAAACTGAAGATTCAAGTGATTCTACAAAGAGGTTAAACAAAACAAAAGTGATTTTAATGAATTTTTCTGATAAACAAAGCAAAGATTTAGAACCACATGATGAATAAACTGAAGATTTAAGTGATTCTGAAAAGCGAATAAACAAAACAAAAGTGATATCAATTAATTCTTCTGATAAACAGAGCCAAGATTTAAAATTGCATGATGAACAAATTGAAGATTCAAGTGATTCTGAAAAGCGAATAAACAAAACAAAAGTGATATCAATTAATTCTTCTGATGAACAGAGCCAAGATTTAAAATTGCATGATGAACAAATTGAAGATTCAAGTGATTCAAATACAAGCAATGAATCATTAATTTCGTATTTGACAAAATATTTTATATCATCATGTAAACCATATAAATCAAAATATTTTTTTGCCGAAGAATGTATACTTGAAAGTGAAAAAATTCGCTGCTTAGAAGATCATACAAAATTTTTAAGTAGAACTTTAGATATTATTCACAAAGATAATTTAGAAAATATTATAGAATTTACATTAGTGAATAATAGAAATACAATGTTTAGTTTTGGTGAAGAAATTATTAATTATTTAACAGAAAGACTTTTTTATGGAGTTGACTTTGCATATCTGCTAAGAAATATTTGTTATATAGAAAGGTTATTGTATATAAGATTTGGTGAAATATTTAAATACATAACAAAATTTGATTTTAGTTTGGACAATTTTTTGGAAAAGAAAAATATAGACTGTAATTTAGAAATAGTCGAAAAAATGACAAATTTTTTTAACGTTTATTTCCTAAATTCTGAGATTATGACATATTTTGATAAAAAACAAGAAACAGCAAATCTTTCAGATAAAGAGGAAAAAAGTCTAATTGAAAAGATATTACCTGAGATTTATACTGAATTTAACAACGTTTATTTAAATTATTGTAAGGCTATTTGCCCAATAATCTATAATCCAACTAATGAATACTTTACAAAGTATAAAGAAAGCATGTGCCTTGGAAGTTCTCAAAATAATAAAGAGAAAGAACTATTTCTAATGGTTAATATTTTATATCTTTCATATAATAGAATCGTATTAGCTTTGTTTCCTGAAATCAAATTTTTTATTGAAGAAATGATGAAAAGAGATGACGCACTTGATAAATGTCGCCTCATAGGTCATATATTTATTGCCTTTATAACATTAAAGATACAAGCATTAAGAGATTTCTTAAAAATGAAACATAGAGATCAGGAAAACCAACCAGAATTCAACCCTTTAGATTCAAAAATTATAAGACAGTTAATTTTCGAGATAAAAGCATACATAGCTTTTTATTTATATTACTTTTTGAAAGATAAAGAAGGTGTTAAGGTGATGCTTTTTAAAACATTTTTAAGTTTTTTACGATTAAAAAATCCTGATTTGCTAAAACATTTCATTATAAATGAATTTATGGACACAAACAAATGTTTAATAAAGAAAATAAGCAGAAACATAATTGTCTACGAAGTACAAGATGAAAATAAAGAAGAAGAAATAGTCGATTGTGAGTTGATTTCACTCATAGGAAAGGAGATTATAAATTCAGAATTACAAGTAAATCTTCCTGACAATCCAAATAGAAAATCTTTCCACCTTCAAAGTTGTCCAATGTTTGATTCGAGCAAAAAGTACAATGATGATGAAATTCATGATCTGTTTAACGATAATCTTGAGGTTATAAACACAGAACTAAGAAATTTTATTTTTTATATAAATCAATAAACTTAAAGTTGGTTAAATATTTTATTTTAATTTAAAGTTTAAAAACAAAATGTCTATTTTTTTATAGTTTTCATAAAAATAACTGAAATGAATTTTTTAGAAATTATTATCACGATTAAACTCAAATGAAAATAAAAAATATAAATTAAGTTATTATTTTATTTTAGTAGCGCCTCAGAAATTTAATTTTTATGTAATAATGAAGAATTATTAATGCTACAAAAAATATTTATAATATATTACCATGTAATTGAGATAAAATAAAAAAATATCCAAGAAGTTTTTGTATAGATTAGCATCTTCCTTAATTCTTAAACAAAAGTGGAAGATGAAGCATTATTTTGCAAAAAGATTTTTTACAGTGTGATTTAACATTAAATTTTATAAATATTTAAAATCATTACCTAACTTATCGAAGAATGTCATCAAATAAATAGGTTTTAATTCTAAGCTCAATTGATTAAATAAGAATTTATATTGATCCCTGTTTAAACTAATATAAATTACAGCCTTTACCAGGTAAAATACTTGGTTTCGGGTTTAAATATTTAACATTGGTTTCATTGAGGGGTTTAATAAAGTTTCTGTATTTTTAAAACAAATTACATTTTAATACATAACAGCTAATTGAATAAGCTATCACATAGATACAAAATTCGTATAAATATCACTGAAAGGTCCTATAACCAAAGCCTGAAAAACAAGATAGACTTAGGCAGTCAATAGAGTACACGGGGGTGGGTTTTAGCGGGTGAAAGGCTCGCAGTATCTTGAGCTATACCTAAAGTATGGGAAACATATTTTACCATATGTTTCCGTCGACTAGGTATAAATATTCTTATATAGAAGGTATAGCGAAAAGTTTTTCGTATGGATTTCCCATCCCTAGGCAACAAATAAAAATGAGCTCAAATGAAAATATTTAAAGTGTATAAAAAATGAAGTTTCTAACTATAGCTTAAAAATATATTGTATTTGAAAAAGGTCGTATTGAGAATTTAAAATGGTATTCTTTTAGAACTTTTTTGATAACTTGCTTTTGGTTTAAAAAAAAATTGCTTGAGTTGTATAGAATATAATAAAACACAGTAATTAGTCTAAAATGCTGATAAATTTTTCATTTAAAAAAATTATGAAGTTTATCAACATGTTTTCGAATCCTAAAAATTTTTATTAAGAATATCATATCCGTATTTATCTATTTTTATCAGTAAAAATTTCAATGTCTTTGTGTTAGATGTTAATTTACCATATCTTTTAATAAATTAATCTCTATTAGGAAAATGCATATATATAAATATATAAACAAAACAAGGTATATATTTTAGGAACGGAAAACGAAAAGGAGAAAGACAATTTAAATAAAAATAATGATTCTACAACACTTTAAATGAGTTCATTTTTTTAGTTTATTAGTCTAAATATGAGTGATAAGTTTTAATTTGGCAAATTATGAGTATTTTAATTATAAATATCTAAAAACCAAACAATTATTGGTATCAGAAAAATAATGAATGAGATTTTTCTAGAAAAGTATTGTAATTTTTGTTGCATTTAAGCAACCTTTGTTTTAAAATAAAATTTTATTAGTATGGTTGGATATAGTCGCACCAAGACGTTTATTTTTATTAGATAAAGTTTTATTTGAAAAAGGCATCTTTTATTTAATTTTTGATTTATATATATTTTCTCCTTTAAATAAAGCCAATCAATATATATCTCCCCTTTTAGATGATATGTATTTCCCAAACTGGAAATAATCATTTATTTAAAGGGGATACTGTTTGTATCCAACTAGTATTATTATTTAAATGATGGTGTATGAATTTCATATCTTTCTCCTTCTTTTTTCAAAGAAATTTTTTGTAAATATAGTTATATTTCTCGATTAATCCTAAAATGTATTTATTCTATAGTTAAACTTATTTAACTACATTTTATTAAATGTAAACATCACACAACAATTATAAAAAAGCATTTTTTTCAAAAATAAAAAGTAAATATAAAACTTGATTTTTT
>JAOTAV010000726.1:0-10337 GCA_026546445.1 Cyclargus thomasi | reverse complement strand
GACTTAACATTCCGAGGTCGAACTTAGACACAAAATTGATAAAGCGACAGCTCGTAGATATGACTAAAAATACAATCGCATTAACTACGAATCTAGTCGATTAAGATGAACGATTTTTTTATACAATACAATGATAAATAACACTATAAGCCATACAGAGGAATTCTTTTTCTTTGTTTTTATTATTTCTTCCAGTTATAGTTAATATGGAGGAGGAGCGTGGAATACTAATATCATTTTAAAATATGCTTTAATCTTGCAAATTAAAACGCTAAGCATACTTAGTTACGCACACTACAATATTCCGATATACAAGTTAATCATATATAAATTACTTTTTGCTTAATGGCTTGGTAACAAGATTATGATTATGGTCCGGACCGGAATTTTATTATTTAATATAATATCTATGGACGCTTCACAGCACGTCAGTCTGGGCCCTGTGGTAAGTACTTGAAGGACTTGTGTTACGGGTACCAGACAACGGTAATATATTTAACACTCTTATATTATATACACACATTTTATTTATTTAAGATACACACATTTAATACACATCTAAGACCGACGAACATTGAAACACTTTATGTTCGGTGCGGGATTCGAATCCGAAATGGTTGAAGTCTGTTTTTTTTTAATAAAATTTAATTGCTTCGTAACGAGAACTTGACAACTTCAAAATATTTCATGACCAAGACCTTCGATCAAATATTAATAAGATGCACAGATCCCTTCAAAATAAAATAAAATAATGCCACCAAGACTATCTGACTCAAAACAATTTAAATCTAAATCAAGTGTATTGAAAAATAAAACATTACTTAAAGATCTAAAGCTCACTATCGTTTAAAAACATAAAATCGCGGTCTCGGAGTGACTAGGAGCAGAATAGCGCTTAATAAGCGCGGTTGTCGGTGTCACTTTTTAGACGGCAACTGCGAATCTTTATAACATTCGATCGAAGTCCAAGACTCAAAGTGGTTCGATGACAAATTTCATGTGAATCGGTGTTGCAGTTTTAGCGAGATGAGGTCAGCAAAATTACCAAACACATTCACTTGTAAGTTATTCATTAATATCTAAAGAAGCTTCACACTGGCCTCAGTCTGGCCCCGTCCTAAGTACCCTTGTGTTACAGACAACGGAAATATATTTAATACTTTTATACTATACACATATTTAAGATTTTTATCATATGATACACATATTTATTACACATCCATGACCCAGGAACTTTGAAAAACCTTTTGTTCCGTCGGCGGTATTCGAACCCGTGATCCCCAGCGTGAGCTACCAAAGCGCGCAACCACTGCGCCACAGAGGTCGTCTTATACTATTCATAGAATTCTTATACTATTTATAGAAGATTTTGCAAACAGTACCCCTACAAAGTCTCAAAGTTAACGATCTACCCCCAGTTTGAATGACCGACGACAGACGGCGATCGCCCGCGGCTATTAGCTGGCTCTTGTCACCTCCTGCGTCTTCCTGTTAGCCTAGTACTTGGTGTCAGGGGATGGAAATTAGTTTCGATGTTGCATTAATAGTTTAAAGTTGAAGGTTATGCGCTCCTGGTACTTATGGATATTTTGAGAATCGTGCTGGGGAGAAGTTGTACTGTTTTTAAAAATTAAAACAGCATGTTTTGTTGTATTTTATTATTTATTGAAAAAAGTTTTTCTTATTATTGTTTTTCTAGTTAGTATTAGATTAGATGTGAGCGCAAGTGCGCACACACATTCACACTCACACCATAGACCAATTATTTTATATATAATTTCTCTATGCTAACACATACACAAACATGAACCCTTGTGGACTCTGAACAGACATACATACATGATCTCGTTCTCCGCTACCTTTTCACCTTTTTAAACTTTGTGTTATAGAACTTAATTTAAGAGGTCTTTTCTTAAATTGTATATTTTTGTATCTATGACTTCAATATGACTGTATGTGCTCTGAATAAAGAAAATAAAATAAAAAGTTGTCTCATACCAAATTATGCTAATGAATAATACAAACCGACTATATTGGACGATCTCTGTGGCTCAGTTAGTAAGCGCGTTGGTAGCTTAAGCCGGGGGCCGCGGGTTCGAATCCCGCCTACGGAGCAAGTTTTTCAATGTTCCTGGGTTTTGGATGTGTATTAAATATGTGTATAATATAATAGAATTCTTAAATATGTGCATAGTATAAAAGTATTAAATATATTTCCGTTATCTGGTACCCGTAACACAAGTCCCTCGGGTACTTAGCACGGGGCCAGACTGATGTGTGTGGAGCGTCCATAGATATATTGATATATATTGTTATATCAATGATTATAGGCAATTGTTTACAGACTTATACTTTACGGGTGATTACTTGTTCTTTTTCTGATAAGCATTATCTATTACCATTAATTAATATTGTATACCAGGTTGTCGTATATATTGTATACCAGGAGTAATAACGCAATAGCGTTAATGGTCTCCTGGTATTCAATAGTAACTAAAATGCCGGTGTTACAATAGTAATGAGTGTCTGTCCCTCTTGTGTCCGATGTTTTCTTCCTCAAGCCTAACTTTCAAAATAAAATCAGACTTGAATGTCTTATAAAATTTGATTTTAAAAAACGAAACAATTTTTTGTCTACAATTAATTGTGGGAATTATTCACACTCTGGCATTTTAAGAAAACTTCGCAAGAACGGCAAAGCGAAAAAGTTTGCCTTTGCCGTGCCGTTGCGGTACAATGGAAACGGTACAAACACGCACGACCTCACTTCCGCACGATACACGCAAGACGCGACCATCAGAAGACGTGTACACACGTCTGTGTTTGACTTTATCATTTACTAACCATCCTAATTCTATTTGCACGGCTTTAACAAAAACCGATATTTTATATTGGTGATAAAGTTTGTTGATTTGATGGTTAAAATTCAAAATTTCCGTGCCAACTGGATTAGTTGGCACGGAATTTCATACAAATTTTGACATATCGACGACATAAATCGGAGGTGGTGTATCTCAATAGAAAATTGTTTTTTTTTTTTTTATTAGTAGAGATATTACGTTCAAAATTTGTCTTTTATATCTTTATTATTATATACAATAAATATAAAATGAGGAATTGATACTGTTTTCACTAAAAACCAACACCAAGAAATCCCAGCCAGTGGTATTAACAGAATGATTACACCTGATTATTGGGTTTCAGTGGCCACTTGAGAAAGTACTTAAGTGTCGTCATTGACAACATATATATATGTCAAGATTAACGTGAAGTTGTTTCATTTAAATGTAAATAATAATTATACCAATTTCTTTGCTCTTTTTGCTACCTAAAATGTCGAGATTTTCTCGAAATCTATACAAGCTAAATATAGCGCCTGTGTTCTCATGTGAAAGCGTATATAGAAGTCTATACAAAATAATACAAGTGTTACTTCTAGCCTCTAATGAATTAGGTGGACGTTTTTAATGGTGAACGCACATTAATCGGAGCCGAAGGAGTCGAAGTCATTTTCTCTTTGAACTTAACAGCGAACGATTCGGACGAATCAGACAATTAGGCGCGGGCGAGTGTGCGAGGTTCCACGTAGAACCGGGAGATCCTGGTACCGAAAATCCCGGGAATTCCCGGTTCTTTGTAACGGCAAAAGAACCAGGAATTTAAATACAAGATTTTCGGTACTTTGGGAATTTTTTAAATACATTTTATATTATGACAACTGACAGCACTGACGCTGCAGGAGCGACCGTTTTGGTTTTATTACGCTACCCCACCCGCTGCCTACGATTGTTTTCAATGTGTAATAGAAATTAATGTCACTCCTTGATACAAATTTTGTAAAAATTAAAACCAGTCACTACTATTTCAGATGTGATCTGGTAATTTTATTTACACGCTACAAATAGTTTTCATGTCATAACGACATGCTAAATGTCCAGTGAAATATTTTTTTTTCATTATTGTTGCATAGTATAATTAGTGTTTTTATTGTTATAATAGGCTTATTTGATGATTCTTATTTCTACTTTTATTCTTTGTTATTTAAATTACCGATACATAGGTATTATATTATACAAATTGTAGGTACATGTTACAATAATTATTATATTAATTATATTGAAGGTAGATTTGGAGAGTTAATAAATCAGTCTTGGTCTAATACTCGTCTTTGATTTACGTGTCCCGCATCGATAACATGACACAAATAATCGAAACAACCAATGTACCAAAAATGCCGGTAATTCCCGGTTCCAGCATAGTCTGATACCGAAAATCCCGGTTTCTTGAAACAGAATCGGTTCTCGATACCCTAGTTCCATGACATTTCATATATCGAATTCTAAAATTCGTTTAGTTTGACTTCTTCGGCTCTGATGGATGTGCGTTCCCCATAAGAAGGAAAACCATAACTTGTAATTTTACATTCTCACGGTTTTCCCCATGTTTTCTATTGAGTTTAATTTTATATTTTCCCTTGATAACACATCACGTTGTCGTATATATTATTATAATTTACTCTCGTGTTTAGGTACGTGTAGGGTTATTTATGTACTTTTCCATGCCAAAGCAATTTTTGTGAATAAGAATTTTACCTTTAGTAATTTAAAGTCGGGATATGGCGCACATCGATAAAGACAGTTTATCGATGTGCGCCATATCCCGAGTTTTGTTACATAGTGTGACAGAATGCATAATAGTCACTAATAGGTAGTATAATATATTCTGTGGAATATAATAATGCAGTTACAAACGACAATGGTTGTTTATAGATCACGTGACTATAATTTGGCGGTGTAATATTAACTGGGCGATAATAATCATATGATTAGAGTTAGAATTTCGTTAAACGGCGCGGAGGACGTTCTAACCGCTAACACAAACTAATGCTGTGAGGCAACGGTAAGGGGGTGTGTACAATGTTCAGGCTGTGAGTACATAATATATACATACTTACTAGCGGACCCCACCTAAGTGGTTCCGCCGGTCTTGGTTTTGAGATTTGGTATGGAGATACTTTGAGTCCCGGCGAAGAACATAGCATGTTTTAATCCCGGAACAATGTGCGACTCCCGCGTGAAGTATTGAGACGCAACGGTGTTTACGCTATTACAAATTACTATCTTAATTGTTGACTTTAAATTACTAATGTTATGATTGTTTTTATGTTATGGTAAAGGTAGTTTTGATGACTAAAACCTGTGGCTTATGGTAGGGTTATAAATGAGAAAGTGTGTTTGTTTGTCCTTTCTTCACGTCTCAACGGAACAACTTTATGACGTGATTTTTTTGTGTGAGGTTAGTTGGGGGGCTGGATAAGGACATAGGCTACTTTTACTGCAATTAAACATCTCATTCCATTAGTATGACAAATAATGTGACATATATGATTCGTTCCATATTTCCCGCGTGCCAAACTTATTTTGGCGCAACAGAGTTGCGGGTATCATCTAGTTTCAAAATATTTTGATTATGTTACCTAATCGAAAAAGTGGAAGGATGGTAGAAGACGCGGCGTAGGCGAAAAATTATTATCCCACACCTCCTGTTTTCTTCTACTTCTTGCAGAACTTCCAGAGTATTTGCAAGGGTTATTCCATTTAAAGCAGGGTACCAAAAATAAGTGATAAAACTTTAAAAAACTTTAAAATATAAAGTTTACTGTAAAAGTTACAGCGCTAAGATCAGTGGACACATACAAACCCTTGAGTATTTTCACTTTTGTTACACCATGTGTATTTTATCTAAAAATCAATGACTGACTAACGACTATAATGACGATCGGATCGGATCGGATGGTTTCTCCTCATGTCATGTGTACCCGTAGAAAACCCATACAGGAAAACCAGACATAAATACATTAATTTCATTATTGCTAGCTCTAAAGCTCGGAGTATATCATATTTAGATACTATGGAAAAAATATAGAGAAAGAAACGTTTTGTCACAATCGAAATACATTCAAGGAGAAAAATAAGCAGGCGTCTGGTTATATATCATTGTTTATTAACAATATACGAGGTGCTCATAAAATTTAGTGATAATTTTTTAGGGTGTGGTGAATGTATTCTCTGTTTTTCCTATAGTTCACTATTAAAGTAGCAGCACTAAAAAGGAAAAAAATGTTTTGTAATTTGTGTTATGCTCATGACACTGAGACGCTTGCTTATATAACTCACAAAAAATGGTCGCTCTCAGCGCATGCTACTTTTACAGTGAACTCTACATAATGGACACATACATACCCTAAAGCGATACCGCAAATTCAGCGATTTTGTTACACCCTGTGTCAAGACAAGATATGCTTAAGATCTGTGGTCTGTATGTCTCCTCTGCCTAACCACGAGCATTCTGCATCGGTTTTCCGGATGAATAAATTGTTATTTGTTACAAGTATGTAACGTGAGATAAATATTACACCTACTCGAGGTAATACCTACTTAAATACGTATTCGAGCCCTAATCATCTACTTGAGTGGTATTAGCCGCAATGAGCCTCAAAGTACGGAATCGCGGTAATAAACACATCCTCTCGTGTGCACGCGTCTTAAGTTTCAGCTTTTCAGAGCAAACGCACACGTTAGGTCAGTACTCAGTACACCTGTCTGACAGGCACATTAAAAAATGTAACTTTTGAATTTGGAATAGTTTTTTTTTTATTTCGGCGTGCAATATTTTCAAAGGACAGTGAAAATGAAGTTAAAAAAGCAGACTATAGTTTCTGGAGACACCTCCGAAGAGGAGATAGGACATAACTATTTGAGTACTTTGGTGAGTTAAATAAAAAATCTTAAATAGCGAATAATGCAGTTATCGAGGGAGATGTACTTTTTAATGCCTGTTATTGGATTTGAGTTTCTTAGCGTAACCCACGTTCTTATTTTCTGAACATAATAGCTAATTAAAGTATACTTGTACCAGTTTTCTCTATAAATAAAATATTTTGGAGCTACCTTTTCCCATAAGAGCATAATATGCTCTTATATTTTGAGGGACTAGGTAGCATACCTATGCAAAAACAAAATAATTGTATCTTATATTTATTTTTGTAATTGAAGACATAATTCGAAGAATCGGGTAACTAATATTTTAAAGCGGCCGGATTTTACGTTAATAAAAGCTTTAGGACCGGAAAAATAATTAGAAATTAAAATAATTTGGACCTGATGTACCCTACAATATTTATCAAAATTTTATGGGAGAAAATTAGTGTTTACTTGGAAGTAGTAAAATGTTAGTTATTCGTTTCTTCCACTAATGAAAAAATCATGACCCTTAGGCCATAGAAATAGAAAAGAATAGCCCTCTCGGCGCTCTTACTTTCACACTATGATCATTATGAATAACACACCAACAAAACAATGCGATAAAATATTATCACTTTCGTTATAACCTGTATAGAAATTATTTGCTATTCTGCCGTCCGCAAGCTAAAATGCCGCTATGTACAAAAAGTACAGAGTTATGAGCACAAACGCGGCAATTTCATATAAGTGTGTGCTACTTTATAACGGCGATATTAAATTTATTAACTCGGTGACTATAAAAGCTACAAAAATTTTGGTAATACACGTCGATAGTTTTTTTTTCTGATTATGATGGAATCAAAATGTCAAGATGGACAAGATGTTGGTTAACGGCATTTAAGCTTGTGGACCGCAGTATTGAAAAATTTACGTGGAGTTTTTAGTGGGTAGGCTGTGTCTATTACCATCTTCGGACGTAGCAGACACCAACATATTTTGCGGAAATCCTCCGCAAGATGATTATAAGCTTTTTCTCGGCGTAAAAAATAAGGTTACGGTGTAGTGATAGATCACCCCTCCGTTATGCGGCTGTCAGCAAATCACAGCATACAGATTGTTTATGGTTTTAGTGCGTAAAAGTTGGAGACCGTCGGCCACTTAAGCAAGGATATCTTCTTTATTTTGCTTATTTACAAAATAAGCACCTAGAAACATAAGGGCTCCCATACAACTGCAAATTCGCATCACAAATATATTATGTATGCAGAAAAACACATAATAAAAACTGCTGATTCGCAGTTTAGTGCAGGAGCCCTAAATACGGGTTTCTATAATTTGATTATTTCCAGCATATCGTACGTGTATGTTGGCAGAAATAAGGTTCTGGAGGGTTATTATGACCTACTACCTACTAACTTCACGTATTTAGTGTCACGGGACTTCTGACTGGCTGGAACTTGGCTGGAAATAAGAGGTCGTAATAACCCCCCTGCATTTTGTTTAGGTACCCATTTTAAAGTTTTTTGACCCAAAGAATGCAATATCACGTGTATTAATAAAAAGTTGGGACAACCCGCTCAACCATTAAGCACATAGCAGGTAAACCCCCGCATTTTGTATCGTAAAATAAGCACGTGCTTAAAAACATTTTCAACAACGTGATAATTACTATATTTTATATAAAAGTATAACGCGAAAATGTTATCCTGTACACGCAGAAGTCGACGTCATAACTCATTAAGGCTCTTAAAATTTTACGGCCATTCCGTTTAATCTTTTGAGGATATGGTTTTTAAAGTAGAGCCATAAACAAATAGTTACTATATATAAATGTAACTATAGTATAAACAAGAGAAGAGCCAGTTCTTAGACCTACCGAATATGAATATAAAACTTGGTAAAAAAAAATAAAAATTAACAAAGCCGTTTCGGATGTGAAATGTAACTAGCAGTGACACTTGAATTTTGTTTTTAAAAAAAAGAAAACATGTCAAAAGTATGTCCTGCCAGGAAAAATGTGTTGAAATTTTATTTAAGTGTTTATTATATTTAATTCTATTTTCATTTACATAAATCTTCACACAGTGTTTTAAACGTTTATGCTGCGTAAATGCATTTAATTATAATCGTTTAAAAGATACAAAGGTTTTTGCTTCAAACGGTTATACTAGAACCCTCCTTTTTGCTTCGCCCTAGTCAGGTAAATGGTTCATTGGGTACAGCTGTTTTTGAATGGAATTTCTAATGAAACTTTTCCTAGAAAAAAGGAGCGTGAAATACCAATATTATTTGAAAATAGGCTTTTATCTTACATATTTTTAATAGCTAAAACGCTACGCACATTACAGTATTTTGACATGACACGGTAATCATACACGAAATACCATATTGTTTATGGTTGACGACTATGTTTTTTTAATAAAATTTAATTGCCTGGTAACGAGAGCTTTACTCCAAATTGAATTCTGTGATTAAATTGAGAATTGATTATATTTTTACAGCTTCTCTACACGACGGATTAAAATGCTTATGGTCGAATTTCGACCAAACGGCGAACTCTATTATAAATGACTAATCTAGATGTTTATGGACATTTAACATCAACTATCCTGTTGATAATTCAATTTATTATTGTGATTGTAATTTATAATTGTAAATAAAGTATATTTTACACTATCCTGTTCTTCTCAATTAAACGAATTTAAAAGAATCTGCGTCATGTAACATAGTTAACGATAATTAATTGACTAATGAGTGATTAGTGATCGTGAGCGCCGAATTCGCTAAACACTAACACAAACAGTCACGTGCGTCCCAACCCTGAACTTCTGTTAGCGAATCTATTAGATACATATTAGATTCGCCGATATGTGTTATGGTAGAGGCACGTACATGCGCCAACGGCCCTGACCGTACATACGGAGTTTCGAACATCTCCCCCCCCCCCCGGGGCCGGGGGGGGGTTTTGTGACTGGGGTGTTGGGAGTGGGTGTTGGTGGGTGGGCGGCGGGGGAGGGGGGGGGGTGTGGAGGTGCGGCGGGCGCGTTTGATGTGCGCACACGCACGACGCGCGGCGCCGCCGTCAGACAATTCATTGGAGAAAAAAGATCTTTTTAAATTTACTTTGTTAAAAATTTTAAATAATGGCTTAATAGTCATATTTTGAGAATTCTTCCTTGTCTTACGCTTATAATATATAAGGCCAAAAAATCCAGTTTTTGTAAAATGACGAAGCTCTGCCTCTGACTGATGTCAGCCTGCATTGTCCCAACCGGAAATAACATGTTTCCAACGCCGGAATATAACCCGAGTCAAGAACCACGCTCTGTACAACTACACCACGAAGGCATTTTGTACAATCAGAGAAGTTGAAACAGATCGTGAATGTATGGTATTGACATTATCCGATCAAACAACGTAGGTCCGTCAACGAAGTCTGTTTAAATTTCCCCTATATTACCTTGCGAGGTGTGATCGACCAGTTTGTGTCGAGAGTTTGGGTCGCGGTTACTTTATGTATTATCAAGCATCAGCTGGGTGTTATTTAATCTCCATCATCACTATCAGCAAGCATATCAGCAGCACCCAGCAACC
>JAOTAV010000725.1:0-34785 GCA_026546445.1 Cyclargus thomasi | reverse complement strand
GTTATAGTTGATATGGAGGAGGAGCGTGGAATACCAATATTATTTTAAAATATGCTTTGATCTTGCATATTTTTAATAAATAAAACGCTACGCATACTACAATATTTTGACATGACCGATAATTATACACGAAAAAGTCTTTTGTTTATGATTGAAGTCTGGTCCTTTTTTTTTAATAAAATTTAACGGTCTGGTAATAAGACCTTTATGCCAAATTGAGGTATGTGGTTGAAATGGGAATAGATTATATATTTTAAAGCGATGATCCTCTATACGATGGATTGAAATATTTATGGTCGAGTTTCGTCCACAGGGCGAACTCTAGTTTTATTAAAATGCTATGAAAGACTACGCAATATTTCCTTTCATGTCACTGACATAAAAGTTTTTGCTAAACACAGAAATATCGAACAAGTTTTTGTAGATAAATATTATGTACTATAAAAGAAATTGATTTATAGCACAAGGCGGACTCACGTGATTTGGTCTTAGTAAGATGATTTAAGGTAAGTAGTAGTGTTGATTAAAACAGCATTAACAATAATAATTATTATTAATTGTGAACTGCCCATTAGCAATCAGTAATAAGCATAACATATTAATCTTACTATACCTTGACCACGGGCGTTATACCTCGCCTTGGGTATGAGCGCGGGGTGGTGGGGGAGGGTTACATTGGTTACCGGCCGAGCTATATTATATTCTCTCCCCCGCGCCGTCCCATGTTCCTAGGGCGCGGTACAGTGGTTGTGGTCAAGCTATAAAAATACGTTTGATATAAATAATATTAAAAAAATTCTCTACGCTGTTACCTTCCGCGCCGCTTACCGCTAAATTCTACTTTTACGTGCTATATAGCATCCCGCGCAATCGGTGCTATACAATTTCGCATAGCGCCCGTGTTTTTTTAATCAATTTTATTTAAAGGACCTTTTATAAAATTACATGTCGGTCCTGTGAGTTATACAACATTTATAGCTTAAGACAAACATAGCGCCCGTTCAGAACGCCAATGGCTATTTAGCTGTAAGAATCGAGAGAAATTTGGCAATTTATTTAGTTAAACTTGGTAAATTTCACTCGTTGTGCAATGGCATCGCACAATTACATACAATCTACTTGTACGACGTCACATTACCTGGTTGGGTCCACTGAGGTTCAGCCCGCAGGAGTTGCAGCGAAGACATTCCTCGTGGTAGTGGTTGTTATCGTACAGCGGGGACGGCTCTGCGGGATAACAATATTATTAGCTAAATATTCAGGGTTTAAGTGTTTTTTTTATTTATACTTTAGTTAATTATACTTTAGCGCGTGTATCATAGTCTCACACAATTACGACCTCTGTGGCACAGTGATTGGTACCTTGGTAACTCATGTCGGGGGTCGCGGTTTCGAATCCCACCGCAAAAGTTTTCAACGTTCCCGGTTCGTTGATGTGTATGTGATACACCTATTTTTGGTGTATCATATAGTAAAAATCTTAAATATATGTGTAGCACTAAAGTATTTAAGATATTTCCGTTGTCTGGTACCCGTAACACAAGTCCTTCAGGTACTTACCACTGACGAGTCGTGAAGCGTCCGTAGATATTTTTATTATTAGTGAAGCGGAAATATTTGTATTTTTGTATGTTTGATACAAATTAGTTCAAAAAGTAAAATTTAAGGCGATGCATAGCGATTGCTTAAAAAAGGTTAAGCAGAGCTTTGTCACGAAGACTCTAATACAGTTTAATGATGGATCGTATAGATAACATTGTTACGTAGGACGACTTAAACGCATTATAGGGTGATAAGAGCAAAATAACGATCACAGTAAAATTTTACGTCTCATACGCTTGGTTACCGTTTAACATTATATTTTCATGATACATTGTTATTAGTGAGATAGTGATAAAGTCTTGCTACTTTGATGTGAAGATGGATTTTAATGAGACCAAATCCTATTGTTGAAACCCGCCTGTCGATTTAATAATTGTTCGATGCAGAGAAAAGGTAAAATTATTATGTTCGCACATAATGGAGTAGATTTAGAAAAAGAAATCTATTAAATAAAAAAAAAGTCGCGGTTTCCTTCATGACAATACAACTCCAGAACGCACTAACCGATTTCCAAGGTTTTGCATTCGTTGGCAAGGTATCGGGGACCATGAGGTTCGTAGCAACAAAATCAGGAAAAATGTTTAAGAGAAAAGCAGGAAAGTAATCATTCTCATCTTTGTTTTTTTTACAATTTGCTGCAATTTGGTATACATAAATTAATGATCTAGATGAAAATATGATACTTTTTATTCTCATATTAAAATGCTTGTATTTCATTTTTTTATTAACTTTGAGAATAAAAGCGAGTGAATTAATAATTGGTTGTTTAACCTTGACTATGATTTCTACACATCTAATAAAACCGTATTATACTGTAACCGTATTAATGAGTGAATGAAGAATATTCATGTAACACAAATCGACGAAAAAAGAATTAAAGACATAAGTGGAAGAGGCGGGTAACTATTATTTGAAAATTGCGTAAATGGAAGCATTAGAACCAGGAAAGTGATTTGAAATTGAAATTATGTAGATTTAATATATAGCTATATACACTATACGCCCAGCAAAATTTATTGCAATTTCATGGAAAAAAAATAGTATTCATTCGAAATTTTTGTCAACAATTCTATGTTTGTTTGTAAAACGTTTTGAATATTTGTGCGCAATATTATCCGGGATTCCTGAACGTATTTAAATAAAACTTTTTCGTTTTATATCTTTTAAGTCTGGGCAATATATACATACAGATCATACACTTCCCGTGCTTCAACGAAGTAGAAGAATATTAAAAGTTCGTGTGTATAATATATAACGAAAGAAGTAGGTTAATGTGGTGTGATTATTCATCAATAAGTAGTCGAGAGGAGGAGGGATATAGCCGCGTCTTATCGCCCATCGATCGCCTATAATCTTTCCGTTTATACACATCCAAGAAAATATACTACTGTAAATATTGTGTATCCATCTATTACTACTACACTGGTACTAACAGTTTTTTTTTATTCATGGCAACATTGCGGTGCTTGTCAACTCTAATGCAAAGTTAGATTTTGAATTCAGAACAGTAGTACGTTTAAGCTTTGAAACAAAACACTTTTTCTTTTTTCGTATAATAAGAAATTTTTGGAGTCGGGAATTAATGAAAGCTCTTATATTTGAAGTTTTAATGATCACAATCAACAGTTTAAGTCTTGACGTTTATTAAAAGTTTATGTAATTAAGGCCAAGGAAAATATGGTCTTCGAATTTTCGTTTTCGACTCTATAAATTTTAAATGTTGAATCTTGATCTATAAAATATTTCAGTAATTAAATCACTTAACACTAAACTTTGAAACTTAAAAATAATATTGTAAATAATAAACAAAAATATGTTTACTGAAGTAAAGTTTTGAATGAACATTTTTTTAATTTAGCAGTTACTACAAACTTTTATGGACTAGCCGAAAAACAAATTTTCATTTGGCTATGAGCCAAAGGGCGCACCGCATTTGGTGGAATTGTCACACGTTCTCTCCTTTGCCATTAAAAAGTTCCGTGATAAAAATTTTTAATTACACTATTATTTTATACAGGAGAGCTAATATTTTTTTAAATTATAGATCCAAATGTCTATTCTAAACAATAAATAAATGAGAAAAATATGAGCAATTAATTAAAAGATTCACAGCAATATATTATATATAATAAACCAAGTCTTGATGGTAGGACCGTCCTCTAGATAGCACTAACATCTGCTGTACTGCTGATGCTCTGTAATCTCCGACTAATTGCCAAAGTTCGGACTTGATTTGCCAGATGGCGTTTCAATTATGTAGATTTTTTTACGCGATTGTTAATTATTTTTTTTAAACTTGGGGAAAACAGGGGCGGGCCTCTAGTTATTATTGGAAAGTTCACACATTTTATGTAGAATGTTAATATTATGATCTGAGATATATTTTTTTCAGAATTAAATTGCTAAGATTATTTTCAGTTGAGCACAGAAAAGAGGAAAAAGAATTAAAACCCCATCTCGTTGATAATTTAAAAGCTGTTTAGCATCCGGATCTTCTACAAGTTGGTCTTGTGTAAGTGAAACTCAATTATTCAGTATTGCCGATCTGATACGCTAAACGAAACTGTGACGTGCAGTCGGTAATTGTTTAAGCGTCGCTCTAAGTGACTTCTAACTTCTTTAGAAGCTTCGGAAGAGGTTTTGTTATTCAATTGTTTTGATAGCAATAGATATGGTTGCGCATTGCTCCCGCGCATAAACGCGACAATGTGGATAACCCAATGAAGTTTTCAGGTTTGTTTTAGTAACATCTCCGTCATTTACATCTGCTGTACTGCTGATGCTCTGTATCGCCGACTAATTGCCAAAAGTTCGGACTTGATTTGCTAGATGGCGTTAGTGGAAGTAGTGCACGGAAGTGTTTCATTAAGGTTGAACAATAACGGCAGCTGATTTCTAATACGGCAATATAAAATTTGACCAAAATACTTACTTGAAATGAAAAAATGAGTTCTATTATAAAAGTAAGTAACACATCGCCTTACGACGCGATGTACTTGTTCGCATTTTTACTTTGGTTCAACCTTTGTGAATGATAAACATTATAATTTCCACGGTTGTTGCTCATAAGATATACAGACTCTAATATATAATGAACGATGATGAATAGGTACAGAAGAAAAGTGTTAATGTCAGGATTGCATGGCCGATTTTTTATGTGATCGCTAAATAAATGTTACTACATAGGCTACTTTTAGTCTTAATATAAAACATTATTTCCCCAATGGAGGCCTACAAAAGTATTCGCATTTAGTTCGAATTTAAGATTTTATATTTAAGGATCCTTTAATATTTAAATGCAAGAGTGAGGTTGTCTGTCACCTGTATTGTTTTTGTGACGTATACTTTGAGTTCCAGGAAAATATATATTTGCAACGATATTGAAGGAAACTTTCCATTGGCGATGGATGGCCATAACGAATTTAAAATAAAACCGTAGAAAAGTGATAACAATAAAAGCGCCGTAAAATCTTATCGAAATATTGAGTAATAAAAAGGAAAAAATGAGCCATAATTAGTGAGGTAGTAAAGCGCAGAATAGGTATTTTACGGGGAAAGCAATACTGATGTTATTTCATCGTTAAGTAGGCGAATCTTTATGGCAATCTTTAAGGTTGTGTCTGCGGCCTTATTAAAGTAAATTCTCTGGAGTTTACGCCACCACGTACCGCCATAAGAAATTATTCCTTTCTTCTGAACCGTTCTATCCATAAACTTTAAGTCCTCATATACAATAAATCTTTCTCAATGTCTCATAACATTTTTTTCACAATCACTAGCTAATAGTCACTAAGAAAATATATAAAATGGAAAATAAATACTTTAATACTTAATTATTATATAAAAACCCGCTTTAATTTACTTTTCAAATTATTATTTTTGCACTTGTATACAAACCAGAACTTACATCGTTACAAGTTTAACTGACTGATTTTGTTATTTTGTAGATTATGATTACAATAAATATACATACTATACAATAAATATCCTATGAAATAATTAAAAAAACCAGCCAAGTGCGAATTGGACTCGCGCACGAAGGGTTCCTTACCAGTAGAGAAAAATACACATTCTGTGAAGATTTTAACTCTCTAGCTTTTATCGTTATTGAGATTCAGCCTGGAGATAGAGGGACTGACTGATAAGCGAACAGACAGACTTCGAAGTCTTAGTAATAGGTTCTCGTTTTTATGCTTAGAAAGAATTATATCCTAATGGATACAGGATTGCGAAAAATACGTGGGGCGGTAGTTTTAATGTGATTTCCTTCACACCTCATCCGGATTTAATTAAAAGCTTAAAACGCTTTTGTCCCCGGGCGACCGGCTCCTTATTAATTCCTGTCTGTAACGAAACATTGATTGTAACCTGATACACCCGTGTGATAGAGGATTTATTTGAGATCGATTTTTTTTGTGTGATTAAAAGATTAAAGGTATAATAACGGAACCAATAGATGTTGTCCTTTCGATCTTAGTTTATAAATCTAAATCATTATCAAATTTACTTAAATACCTACAAAAATCAAAATATCTCCAGTCGTTTCAAAGGAGTTGAGTGACAAGCACACGTACACAGTAATTACAAGTATATTTTATACTAGGTGAACTCCGTTGTGCCCAAATTCGTTTATCTCGCCTTCCCGGATAAAAAGTATCCTGGCCTGTAGTATTTCCTGAAATTCAAAGTATGTCCATACTATATTTTAGAAATTGGTTCAGCGGTTTGGGCGTAAAGAGGTAACAAACGTACATACAGACATACTTTCGCATTTATAATATTGGTATGGGTACTCTAAGAAGTATGAATTATCTTCAATGAAATGTATAAAAACAATGTTTTTACAATTTTGGATCAGATCAGACCACGAAATCGCGATCGCGAAATCTAACTTCAATTTCGAAAAATCCCTTCTTAATAACACACCTTCGTCATACGGAAAAAACTCCTCCCAAGTTTCATGTTTCTACGATAACTAGTTTAGGCTATGCGTTGATTCCTAAATGCATATACTTCAGGACAAAGGATTTTATTTAGTCGAAAATAGTAGAAAAAACACAAATTTATTCCTACGCTATAATATTTTTAATAGACCTCTCGCACCGTTAAATCTTGCTAGCTACGCATTGCCTACAAAAATGTAGCGCTACGCGGAGCGCGATCTACACAATTCGACGACGTAGACGTTTCAATACTGTGTTTTAATATTATGTTTTGATCGATTTAAAAAAATATATAAATATTTAATTTAGCAAATGAGAAGTGATATTAACTATCATAACTAAGATGCTACTTTAGTAAAATGTTTCTTTGCTGAAAATGAAGAAATATAAGATCTTGCAGACGATTTTTTTCGTCCTTTTCCAATCACAAATTAAGAAGTAGATGCTTCAAATTTTGATAATCTGTAAGTAAGAATTACTTTATTGATTGTCTAAATTCTAATTAACCTGCTCCATGTTTTGATAAAAAATGTAATAATTAGGAAAAGCAAAGAAAAATCTCGTAACATGTCGAAAGTAAATAATCTCAAATTGAAACTCAAATAGACACTTAGGAACTAAAGTATCTTAAGAGAGGCACTGATAGACTTTTTAATTTGAAGAAACTAGAACGAGACAAGGAAAAGGCGAGACGAGTGGAGAAAATAATTGTGTCACTTGATTAGTTCGTAGCAAAGGCTTTGTTTTTCATCGAAATTGCCACTGTAGTAGGGTTTCCATCGAAGAGTATTATTCTTAAATGTATTTTAATAATTTTAGTAGTAATATGAATAAAAGACATAATATTATTTTAGATCGTCCGTGGCCTAGTGGGTAAGCCTTTGGTTCGCACTCAAGAGGGTAGCAGGTTCAAATCCAATGAGACATTTTCCGATCTTAAGTACATAATTCAGATGCTCACTGCCGTGGGAGAGCAATGCCTCGGTACGAATGGGCCGGCTCAACTGAAGTGATACCACGCCCTAACAGAAAACTGGCGTTGTGATGTGTTTGGTTCAGTGAGTAAATTTACCGGTGGCCTAATTTACCTAATTCCCTATCCCTATTTCCATTCACGAATGTCCATGGGCAGCGGCAGCTGTTTTCCATCAGATAACTGACGTCTGCTCGTTTGCGTCCCAAATATCATAAAAAATAATCATATAGAGTGTAGCAAAATCGAGTGATGATAATTTTGGGCTTACTATGAAAAAAAACCCTTTCAAAATTAAATAATTATAAAAAAATAATAATTACTATAAGGTTTTTGCTCCTTTTCTGAAAATAGGAGGCTAGTTAAGTGGGAAAATATTAGTATTGACTATAGAGATATTAGTAAGTTGATTAATAAAAAATTCATTCCATCGATCAATCGGTTGTAAGGATGAGGGTGAAATTTCAATTACTAAATTTGACCTACAAACAATAGAAACGGCGAGAACTAAATAAAATGTTTAAAAAGATAACAAAATCAGAATTGATAGTGATTGCTAATGATAATAAAGCAGCGTTGTGCATCGTCTCGTCTCGTTTCCGTATAAAGTAGTTTCCGTAATAGTAAGAAAAAAGATTATATTTTTGGCGAGATTTAAGATTGTGCAATTTTGAATGTTTTATAGTTTGTTGATAAAATCGGTCGGTAACATAAGTTACGATTATTTTTAAATCAAATCTTTAAATTGTAACGAAAATAGTTAAAAATACACAATCTCTAAAATACAACGATTGTAGTCGTTTTTCGTCACGGTGCTTATTTTGATAACTAACTTAAATTACCACGTAATGTTTTGTTTCACACCTTTTGCCTCAAAAATTATTAATAAATAATAGATTTTCACGAAAAACAGAATTGTAAAATTTATAGCTTTTTTCAATCAATTTAATTTGGAATTAATGAAAATTCGGTACTTTTAATTAACTTGACGCGTGATTTTAAAACAAAACTTCAATCAGCCTCAAAATGAGGACCAAAATAACAAATGTATGATTATAAGAAACACTTACCATAGTGTATAATTTCTCAGATTTCTATTAGGCTATGTACAAAAAATTGGTGTTGTTGCGAATAAATACCAAATTCACTTTTGCACGCACATTATCTTTCTATCGTCAAATTCGATGGGACAGTCCGATTCGATGTACAGTCTTCGACCAGTGGTCCACTATTTTTATTTTTAATGTCAATGCGATGAGGTTATTCGTTGTGTACGGTACGTCACTTTCGCTTTAGTAAACATGGCAGGGGGCAACAGATGACGGGCGCGGGCGGCCGGGCCTGCGCCTCGCGTCATCTCATCTCTAGAGCTCCACTCCAGTGTGCCCCGTCCCGGCCGACAAGCCCTTATACGGGGGCGCCACTGTCACTGACGGTAAAATCGTAAACCACGAGGAGATCACGACGGTAAAACAGCACGCAGCGCGGGAAAGAGATAAGGAAACTTGCAGCGAATCGATTGGCTAAATAATGTGGGCGGGGTTCGAGCACGTGGCATGTCCTTTACACGTTCTTATTTCTCTACGAAACTGAAAGTTTTAAAATTTTTGTCGAGGTCATTATAAGCCGTTAAAGAAAGTTTTTGTTAATTGTCTTATGCTGTAACTTGTATGTTTTCACGTTTTTTAATAAAGACGATTTTTCTTAAATGGGATTTAAAATATTTATGACCATTACTATTATTAAATTTCTGCATATTTATAATATATATTAGTGTTTTTTACCTAAGTGTCGTTATAATTTCAATAGCTCACTTTTTTTTAAATTAATTCATAACCTGAAGATATTTTATTACAGAAATGTTATGTACGGTTTCATACTCTTCAAACTATAAAAATAAGAAACTAACCTGTCTGCGTACTGGAGTCGAAAAATGTACTCGTAGTCTCCACAGTCATGGTACCGATGGTGCCATCTAGTATCTGCGTGGAAGAGTCCCGTCGGCCACGAGCCCGCATACACGCGTCGTCACTTTGAGAACTCTGCCTCCTGAAGTTTCGACATCTTATCATCTCTTCAGTCGTAGATTGCCTCCGGAAACCACGTGCTATAAGTATTTCCTCCGTCGTAGACTGGCGTCGAAACATAGTTCGTTCCGGTGGCCGCGCGCAGGGACTTGGGTCTCGACTTGAACATGAACTCGATTCAGGACTGCGAGCCCTTCCTACACGAGCACAGGAAGCTTGCCTTCTCAAACGGCTCCTTCGACGAGCTGCGGATGGACTCAGCTCTCCTCCTCCGGCGCGATCCGGACTCAACTGGTTCCTCTCTCGACGCGGCCTCGCAGCCGAGTCCGGACTCAAAGAGTCTCGTCTCGCTCTACCCGCATCGTCCGGTTCCAACGATGGCCCGGAGTCCCTTCGTCTCGTGCCAGGCGGACCGATCGGATCGTCGAATGCTGTCGCTTGTCTCTGTAACCTACCAAGTCTCCGCTCGGGACTCGCCGTAGCTCTCGAATCCCTTCGAGCTCGTCCGCATTGTGTGGTCGAATCTCGCCGCCCACCTAAGCCCGGCGGTGTTCTTCCGCTCGGAGATACCACTTGGGTGCCTTGAGCCTGCACGGCCTGGGTGGCTTGAGTTGATTGTGAAGTATTAGCGGTCGGTATCGTCGGAGAGGTCGGCGACGGCGTCACCGCCGACGTGATGATGGTCGGCATGGTCATCGGAGGACACTCACCATCCGATCGGCTCGGCTCGTGTACCGCGACGATCGTAACCGAGGGCGGCTGGGGCGTCGACGGCCCCGGGTCCGAGGAGGCATCCACGATGGTCGGTGGAGGGTTAATAGGTGGCGAGGCTCGTCGTTTTTTATGAGTGGCCACGATTCGAGGGGTAGGAGCTGCGAGTGAATCCCTACGATGGCGGCCACCTTCGACCGAGTCACGCCTCTCCTTATCGTGAGAGCTTCTTCTCTTGATGCGGCGTTCTCGCGTGTGAGCCATCGAGTCCTTTCGATCGAGATGTGGGGGGAAATCTGTTTTGAAATCTTGAGGCGCTTTCGAATCGCGACGTTTGGAGGCCATCGATTTGATGCCGGAGTCAGCGGAGGAGTCGCGTCGCCGTCTCGGCGGGGGCTCGTGTCTGGTCCAGGGCAGTGATCTGGCGAGGTCGGCCAGTGTCTCCCGGCGCGAGAGCGGCGCGCGTTGTCGGCGCGGTGCACTGCCGCCTCCGCCCCACTCGCGTAGGATGTCTGTCAGCTGCGCTAGTGATGAGCGCCGGCGACGAGGTCCCCCTACGACAAAGTATCATATCTATAGTTACATATCCAAAGAGTTAAATTGTGTAGCGCAATTTTTGCTAAATTATTGTATAAGTAACATTTCATTTGTGACTTATTAAAATAACAATATTACTGTTGCTGTGTTTATATACTTTATCAAATATCTAAATAATTTTTTATAATATGTTAAATGCATTTTTTTACTCAAGTAAACTAGCAACTGTTCTAAACTTAATTACGAATCGAAAGACTAACCTCGTGGCTGGTCCACATCGGGTTCGGGCGGCGAGAGACATGACACCTGGGCCGCGGAGTCCCTTCTGCTGCCGAGTCGCTGCCTCAAAGTGGACTCCTCCAGGGTAGACCGGGTCAGCTCGTCCCACCCGTTCCCGCCCGCCCACACCAGCCCCACTTGGTGGGACAGTATCGGCAGGTTGCACACGAAACATATTGCTGTCATAGTCCTGTTGATTAGAATGCAGTTCAAATATTTGTTAGGCATGTATAATCAGGAAAGTTAAAACAGCACCAGACTACGGATCTAAGTAAGTTGATCGCGTTATGTTAAATCCAGAGAATAAATCACGACCTACATTGAACTAACATATTTTGTCCAAATGACGTAGGACCGTCAACTGGCTCTGTTTTAATTTTCCCCGTAGTACTTTGACGCAATGGATATTTTTAATGCTATTGGTATTATGCAAATGAAATATTTGGGTATAATATTCGTGCTATTTGTCAAACTACATAACAATATTAAAGTTATGAATTTTTGATGTCATGATTTCTGCTTAAAAAACTTTACAAATTTCATCAAACTCCCTTATAATTGAAGACATAAGTGGAAGAAGCAGATAATTAACATTTTAATAACTTCCAGATTTTTGCGTTAGTGAAAAAATAAAAAAAATGCTATATTCTCGATGGTTGCAAAATTTTAGTTATCCGCTTCTTCCACTTATGTATTAAATTCCCATCGTATTTATAATTAATTTTACCATATTCCCTACCCACTTATCTCGGTTTATAGTGTAAAACTTACGCCTTATTCCGGAAGCGCGTGTAGTACATGTCTGCGCACTATCTGTGACTGTTACCGCGCCAGTAAACCGTCTGATAACGACCGCTCACCGCTCCCATGCATGACGATATATTCCAATAAACGACGCAATGAATTCTCTATACCATTCAATATATCCGTCATCATCAGCTCTAGTTAGATCACTGTAATGTTTAGCTATCGGTGTATACCGATTTGTATAGAAATACTAACTGTTGCATGCGACCGTCTGTCCGCGTGGTAACGTTTGTCTTTAAATTTTTTCCGTTTTTTTTTTTGCAACAAGCCTCATGGAGCCTGAGACCTGTCCAACGAATGCAGAGCCGAGGAAATCGGTTCGGTTTGTGCGTTCTCGAGTGAAATCGTCAGGAAGGAAAACCCGATTTATTTTTATATATTAGGTACAGCGGAACCCCCATGCATATCTATAAAAATATTATAAAGTATTTGATGCCCGCAACTTCGTTGCGCGAAAACTTATAGATCACTATCACGGGAATCGAATATTTTACCGGGATAAATGTGTTGCTAAATCCTATGTGTTGCCTAGACTTAATAGCTATAAAACAAAAAATATTTATTCGAATCCGTTCAGTAGTTCCGGAGATAAGTACGTACGAACAGACAGACAAACAACTTTTTTGTCGATTTTTTTTCTATCACTGTTTCTAAGTTCCCCCCCCCCAACACATTTATTAGTTTGTAAAAATATTAATTATTATACAGACGCGCCAATTTTACTGTTATATTATATGTATTGTTATTTGAAGATACTATGACTCCCAGAAAAGGACATAGGATACATTTTAACCTGAATAATGTATGTTGAAGCGAGATAAACGACATTAGGCACAACGAAGTTGCATCTAGTATGAAATATTTCTTCTTAGGTACATAATTACATATTATTTAACTAAAATGTGCTAAACTACATTACATTCTAATCCTCTTGCGTTTATGAATTTCATGTTCATTTCGTAGTTTTTATTACTCTCAAGTCATAAAATAAAAGTTTCTCTCATTGATTTATTAAGGCGCACATTTTTTGTATTGGAACCAAATTTGATAATAAAATGTGATGAGTAAGCATCGAATACGATGTTATTTATAACATCACTAATTGAATTTTTACTTGATAAAGAAAAGTTATTGTGCTATTATCAGCCATGACTAGTAGCAATCGAGTGAACTTTCATTTTCGAGTTCTGCATGTTAATGTGCTTGAAAAAGTTTATACCTACTTGGGAAT
This sequence comes from Cyclargus thomasi, assembly GCA_026546445.1. Lineage (NCBI taxonomy): Eukaryota > Metazoa > Arthropoda > Insecta > Lepidoptera > Lycaenidae > Cyclargus > Cyclargus thomasi. Next base: position 21,675 of record JAOTAV010000725.1, on the reverse strand, counting down.
TTACTTTATAAACATAAAAATTAACGATTCCAGTTAAGTTATTGAAAACTTTTATTGTAATCTATTGAAAGAATAGCTTATGATGTCCTTTAAACAAACACTTTTTACGAGCCTTTTAATTTGAAAATAGCCCCCAGACTTATCAACTATCTACCTATCTATCACACTAAGACTCCAGTTTTTTTACTAGGCACTTACACTACAGTACACTGGGCTTTGAGCTTTTCAAAAGTCACTTAGAATTGACAATATTATGATAAAGTACTGACAAAAGATATAATAATTGAAAGCTCAAAATCCACCCACTCGCTACTATAATTATGATAAAAGTTCTGATAAAAAATTATTTACGAAGGACGAAAAAAAATAATAAGTTTTAGGGCTGCTGCTGCAGCCTGCTGTACCACAATATTATTAATAAAATGTATGATAATTGACAACTAATACAACGATTAGGTATGAATAAATATGATAACTCACACAAACACGGATGTTGTATAATTACAGAAATAAACGATCCGTGACGCCGTTGTCCACCAAAACCGTTAACCGAGAAAGAGATTATTCCGGCCCTATAAAATGCTACTTTATGATCTAGGATATAAGTTTCATTTTTTAGCGACATTGCTCTGTCATCAATGTCGTCGCCGTCATTAAAGGCGTAGAGGGAAATGAAACCTGTAGTCTATGTCATAAAGTTGCATTAACCCGGCTGCAATATTCTCATTCGCAGTTGACGGTATTGGAGGACAAACGACCTTAGTCGCGACTATGCTTTTTAAGTACGGTTTGCAACAACTCGTTCATTATGTTAAGTCACTGCTATGACTTTGAAGTCTGACCGAAGTATGCTATCATGCTCGGTGGTGAGATATTTTTATGCTTCCACCATACATCTTCTGCCTTACCGTAGACCTTCAGTGATCATTTACCCCTGTGAGATGACGTAATGAAGATCCACTATTTGTTGAGTTGGAAACTCAATGTGTTCAATCGTTTGAATTTTCGGAACCAATGACTCTGAATCGAATACAACGCAATCATAAGTTTTGTTATCAGTAATCAGTGGTATTGTGTTCTAATTTAGAAGTAGTTTGGGCCGTTTCTCGGGCAGAAATGTGAATATCTTTGTAAAAATAATATGCTTTTAATAATATGTCGGTCGTATCCTACGAACAAGGGCGCAATTGCAAAAAGCAAGACTAGGTTTTTTTTTCTTTCCGTGTAAAAAAGTCCTATTCACAAAAATTTATTTTTTCTCGGTTTTTAAACTTTTGTTCCGGGCGTCCTTTCGCACGCACCAAAAAAAAAAACGGTCACTGTAGCCTTTGTTGTTTTTTTTCGTCGAGTAATTCAAAAGCTAGCAAATGTGACATTTTTTAAACTTCATTTACTGGTTATTCAAGCAAATTTTTAACACTGAAGTTTATAGATAATGAGCTGCTAATTCCAAATTTGATGCAAAAATAAAAATCCACAATGACCAAGGCGTTATATTATAAGGCGTTATTCGTTGGACACGACGATATAAGCAAATTGACAAATAGCACGAATTAATATAATTAGCATTAATAGCAGTAGTTCATATTGCATAGCAGTTGCTATTCATCAGTACCTTAGTGTTGATTGACTTGAAAATATGCCAGCTATTTTATACTATGCACACTAGAAATTTTCAGCTTATATTAAGAAATCGCAAACATGATACTCATTGCCTACGCTGAAAATTAGTAGTGTGAGAATAATACATAATATTATTTATGACTATATTGACTAAATACTGTAATTCTCGTGTACTTAGCGAGATTTGAAAGTGATTCTAGTGTATGAATATCAGTGTAATGTATATGAATGTATGAGTTTAGATTGAAAGACTTATGAAACTATTGAAGTAACTGTTTTGGAACTTTCGATAAAGCCAAAATAAATTTTTAACATCATTACAGAATTTTAAGAATATATATCCCGGTCACAGAAAACACAAAGATTTAAACATCGAATATTCGAACTTTTGCTTTAAGCTAAAGCTTCTTAAAGTAAATGAAACTTGAAAGTATCTTATGTATAAATTCTGTAATGAATAACATTGCCTTTTAATAAAATAAATAATAAAAAACAGAAAATATCGACGGCATGTCTCTAATAACAAGAAGAAGGCGGAGGATAGCATGCGTGTTAGCATGTCATGCATGACAAAAAGGGTGATAATGATAACAACTAAACAATCTAAATTTATCTCAAAACCAATGCTATGTTTTTAATAACTTTGTTCAGGTCTGAAACCTTGAAAGTTTCTTAGCAGTTTTGAAAGGATAAAGACAGATGTCGCTTTATGCGAAATAAATCTGCTGTTTATTAGTAAATAAATGTAACATTTAAAATTGCTTGGTACTTGAAATTCCGATTCAGTGTAAAACAAGAATTCCTTAAATTTCTTAAAATAAGCAGAACTAAAATTGTAAAAAATATATATTTAGTTCGCTGCGAACTTTGACCACGCTAAAACAGTATTTTTTTAGTAAGTTGTAACATTTCAATAACTACTCAAATATAACCTTGTAATAAAAAGGAAATGAATTATGATATATGATTTACTACATATTAATGTGAACATTTCGTACTCGTATGTGCTCTTCACTACACCTCTAGAAAACGTATGGTGCTAGTCAAAATGCACAACATGACTTATCGTTTAAAATGTTTGAGTTGCTATACTTAGCCACTTATTTCAAAATCGCACTAAAAGTACACTGCAGCGGAGTCGAAGACACTTGACTTCTTATTCTCGCGTATTCTTTATAGAACATTGATTAATATTAACATATTATACTACTATGAATTAAAAAGTGCAACTATAAAAGTAAACTAAAATAATTTTGTATCTATAATCGTAAATATGATTTTAAAAAATTCACAAGCTTCAAAAGTTTCAAAAAAATTTTAGCTTTTACTAATATTTAAGCCGTGGCTTATCGCTTCGCTGCATAGTTACTCTTGGTACAGTTTCGCTTTTATTGGATTTTATTAAAGCATAGCCAAATGGCATATCGTTATATTATCTATATTATAGCTGCAGATTGTGGGATAATATGCATGCTAGGAGACTTGTCGGGGACCTGTAATGACGAAGTCGAGGTGATGGGGATTGCATGTCGAAAGCCAGGGCATTAGGGGCGGGGGTTACGCAGGGTTCCGACACAGAATATCACATCAAACACTTTGTAAATCTGAAACAACAAATAAAAATTAGTAACCTAAGACGTGTTGTGTTTAATAACAATTTTTATATCGTCCTGGACAGGGGTCGGAAACCGGTTAATATTTCAACGGAATATAATTGAACTTACAAATAAAAGTTTAGCCCATTAATTAGACTACGAAAACCTAAAACCTAAAAATAGCACTAAAATTTCATTTTGTATGAAAAAAGGTAACTATGTTTATTTCAATTTTTTTTCAAAAAGCGAAATCAAACCAGTGTTGTGATGCTTTTAAACGATATTTTAAAACCGGTTTCGACCCCTTGCTCAAATTATATACTTTCTTGTTGTGTTTTGTGTCATAGTACATACATACATGTATCATAATTACTGTTAGACATAACGGCTGTGAAATTAATTTGTTGATGAAACAGACATAATATTTGAAATTCAGCTAGAACTTATTATGTTATAAACAAAAAAAAGAAAAACGGCATCCTCTGGGTTGTAACATTAATATGTAGTTTAAGCTATCCTTTGTAGCAAAAACGTTTTCAAAGGTTCACCCGCGGCTTATATAGTTTCAACATTTTCCGACAGGTGGCGATGAATTGTATTTGCTTTCTAATACTTATAAAAGATGGCGCTTTTGCAATTTATACGGTTTTTTATTACTAAAATTTAGTGTATTATAGATTCTGAAGATGTTTTTTATCGAGCATAGTAAATGTGATTACTTAAAAATTAATACTAAGGACTGCAATTATTTCTTAGTTATTCGTGACTATAATAATATTATAATTTGAAGACTTTACTTATTGTCGACCTTTCGACAGTTTTAATTTCATTCAAGATGATTTAAAGTTTAATAAAACAAAAACAAGATTTAATCAAATATTTTTAATTGATGGGCTAAAAGTATAAATCTTTGTTTGTAAATATATTTTTTTACACACCCATCGAGGGTGAGAGCCTCTCGATTTCATTGAGTATTTCTACCAATTACCAATTTAAATAACTGTTCAAAGATCAAAAAGCCTCGGGGGTTATTTTAGGACAGATGATTTAAGGATTATTTTATACTAGCTGTTTTCAGCTCACTTCGTAGGGTGTTTCACATAATACAAAGCAATATTTTAATTATAGAAACGGGACTCGGTGTATAGTATAGTTAGTTAATAACTTTCAGCGAGCGGGACTTCCATTCTCTTTTAGCTCTTAAGATGTCAACTTAAAAATGTATACTGTAAATGGGAAAATAAAACAATATCAAATGAAATAAAATATATGCTTGTCAGTTCGTCTCTATTAAGATTAACGTTATATTGATTAGAACAGCTTCTCAAAAGGGTTGTTGTTTGTAAAACTTTAAATAAAAAAAATGGTTACTGTTGATCTTGTTTATAAAAAAGGGATATACGAGTATACCCTCGCGATTTTTTGTAGCTCTTTTAATATGCTACATTTTTTTATCATACATTTGTGAGAATGCGCATATGTCTTGACAAAAAGTTAATAAAACTTTAGTTATTTAGGTAAAAAAAAATCCCTTAACCATGTTAATTTATTTATTTGAAAAAACAATGTCTAAATTTAATGATTGTAAATGATTTATAACCAAAGCAAAGCACGTTCAGTCCATGAGAGAAAATTAATTTATTTCCAAAGTCAAATATAAAAATTGTGTGCGGAAATGAAATATTGTCCAATTTAGATTGGGTTTTGATTGATGGGCTTGAGCGGGTTCAAACGGGACTGATGCCTTCAATTGTTTCTATTTTTTTCTAACAGTTTTTCTTCATTTGCTTTTATACTACTACACTTAAAACTTGTAGACGACAATTTACAATATGTAATTAAAACAGTAAGTAACGTATTTTTTTAAAATAAAAATAAGGGGGAAAACGAGCAAATGGGCTACCTGATGGCAAGCAACTACCGCCGCCCATAGACACTCGCAACACTAGGGTTGCAGGTGCGTTGCCGGCCTTTTAAGAGGGAATACGCTCAGTTCTAGAAGTGTAGGTCGTGTAGGTCGTAGCGGTCCGGAAATATTGCTGGTGATATTTCATTCCAGAGATTATTTTGCTTTTATTTTTTTTAAATGTTTTTACCAAAACATAAAATACAGGATATATTTTATAGTTTTTTAAGGTACAGTCAGATAAAAGTTTTTTGTATAATATCAACTTCTTCAATCGCAGCTGATAAAGATCAGTATATGTGTTCTTTCTTAGGTGCATTTTGATAAGTAAAACCAATAATAATAATAATAATAATAATAAATCTATACTTTGACATATCACTGACGCATTTATATAGGGACGTCCCTAACATTAATAATAATTAAAATAATAATATTATATTCGTAATCATTTCTGAACAGCCTTTGTAAAAATGTTCCTTCATATAAATTACACTGTAACTTTGAAGTTGATAATTGTACAAAAACAGTGTCTGTCACACATTCTGAAATACTTTCAGTAAGAAAAACATGAGCGAGCTTAGTTGTTAATTATGACGGCCTCAGCCATGCGATACGAGAAATATCTCTGTGGTAAAAAATAGTCAAATTATGTTAAATACTTTCAGGCAGAAAAACATGGGTCAATTTAGTTGTTAATTATGACGGACCCAGCGATGCGATACGAGAAATATCACTGTGGTAAAAAATAGTTAAATTATATTCTAACATGAGCAATATTTTAATTGACGAAAAAATATTTCGTTTCCAAATAACATAGGTAGCGCAATCAAATATTTACAGTTTGTCTGGCGAGCTTTAAATTTTTTTAATGAATAATGGTATCATCCGAATTTTTTTCCGAATTTTCAGTGATTTTTTTGATTGGTGAAAGCTTATTATTTTTTTTTTACTAATTTTGTAGTACTTCGGTTTGCTATTTATTAATCTACTTAAAAACATATTAACGACATCTTGCTTATGAGTACATTTTAATGTACTCATAAGCAAGATAAGCAAGATAAGCAAGAACTTAATATACAGAAGAACAGTTATGGAAGTGTATATTTTCTTTAGAGAATTATTAAGTAATAATTATTTTTGACGCAAGTCGAATGTTAGTAAATGAAAGCTGTTTGTTTGTTCCTTCACGCTCTAACGAAGCGACCAATCAACTTGATTCTTGGCATTAGTTAAAAGGATGGAAAGTAAAAAAGGCTAGACCAAATCTCAGAAATCCATCATGTTTCCAAAATATTTGTATATTTAAATGACTTGCAAATTCTATGTCAGTAAAGCCGCGGATAAAAACTACTATTGCATATGAGAAAAGTATTTAGATTGTTAAATAAAAATTTCAAAAGTAATGGAATTGACGTTGTGTTTAATTATGCTAAAAGGCCTATAAGTAAATATTAATAAATTTAAATGAGTAGAACCCTTTCACAATTATATAGCCATCATTTACAATTGTGTATATTTACTAACGAAGTCTTAATTACAGAAGCGCTCAGATTCAAATTACCTAGTTTTCGTTTACTTTGCGAGTCTGGGACGTTTTGTTGCTAGAGCATTTACGTGAAAGATCGCCTCCGAGAAACTTTATGTAAATTTGTCTTAATTATTGTATATTTTGTGTTTATTTATATTATGGCGTGATTGGTATTTTATCTCGCTGTGTTATTTCCTGGAACTAGTGGTAGGTACTGTTAAAGAATGTACTTAAAAAAAGTTAAAAGAATGTACTTATTTTGAATAAAAAAAATGAATTTGTATATTTTAACAAAAAGGATTTAATTGCGCCATTTGACTGAAAATATCATGAATTAAAAACGAAATTAAACAGAATTCTTCAGGTTCTGTCATAATTTTGTAATGCTTGAAAATGCGTTGCTTGAAACACTGTGGCAATCAATAATGAGATTGGCCCTTCGTAGGATGTAATCTAGAAGCAGTTGTTAGAATCTGGCATCTCTATGTTCCATGTGGGATAGAACCTGAGATTCCTCGGAGAGTTAGCTTTAAGGGGCTTAATTGTAAAGAAGAGTCACCACTTTTTTAATGGCTAAAGTTAAGGGGAATACATGTGCCAATAGCCAAAATTAATAAAAACAAGAAGTAAGAATTCTTCCTTAAGGATTATAGTGTTACTTACTTTGTATTCAATAAAAAAATCGTTTAACTTAACCGGTTAGTTTCGTAGTTTATACAGGTTTTTATAAAAAGTCGATGTCCCTGGTAATTTTTTTTTCTGATTAACTATAAGCTTAAGACAAAAGTCCTCGCTAGTAATGAAAGAATGAAGATCATTCTATAATATATATTTTTTTGGCTAATGTGGTTATCGTTTTGACTTACTTTCGAGAAGGTAAACTCACGCCTGTAGTCCATGTATAAGCTTTTATTTGCTCAAAAAATATTCAAAGAATGTTTGGGTACCAAAGCCTACTATAAGATTTAATGACTTTATTTACGACGGCACATCCTGACAGTAGAACAGCTGTTTGTAAGGGTACTTCTAGTAAATGATAATTTTTTTACTTACAATGATAAACAATGTATTGAATAAGTTACATTTGATTTTATGCTTTCATTTTAAAAGATAAAGTTTTCCGCTTTTTTGGTAAAAAGTGGCCCCGTGCGAGTTTCTTACGCCGGTTCTTCTCGCACGGCTAGTTCTCGAGTAGTAGTTCAATATGTAGACATTCTGAAAACATTGGTTTCAAATTTACTTATTAATTTATTATTATTATTTTTTAATAAAAACTTGAAATTCTGTATTTCTATTAAAACAGTCATGATATATCAGAAAACATTTAAAAAGCAACATCTTGTAACTTTATATAATATTATATCAACATCATATATGTTAAACCGGGGACCCGAAACAAAATGAATATTTTATCGTACTTTGGCCGAGGCCGGAAACCGCGACCACTGCATGAGGGCATATTAAATAAAATTTTTAAATTTTAAAACCATTGTATGAAACTTTATTTTTTAATACGGCATTGCCCATATCGTGTTCTTGTCTTCTGTGTACAACTTTAACCTTTTCATGGATTTTAAAATGGTTGTATTCAGTTTTGGAATAATTGGGTTTGGATGATACGACGGACGAATTCCAGAATAGACCAATCTCACCATATGACCAATCTGCACACACTAATCATACCCTCGCTAACACACGCACACACTATCTTACACATAACACACACTAACCTATACATACATACACAGGTAACATGCCTTCACCATTTTTTATGATATTTAGGGGGGAAGCAAGCAGACGTGTTGCCTGATGGAAAGCAACTGCCCTCACGCATGAACACTCGTGACATCCGAAGATTCAGAAGTGCGTTGCCGGCCTTTTTGAGGGAATATTGAATGGGAACAGGGATAGGGGTATCAGGGAAGTTGGGCCACCGGTAAACGAAACAAAGCACAGAGTCGTTTCGCGCCAGTTATCTGTGAGGCCGTGGTATCACTTCGGTCGAGCCGGCCCATTCGTGCCAAAGCATGGCTCTCCCACAGCAATGATTATCCGTATTATTTACTTAAGATCGGAAAATGTCTCATTAGTACACGCCTCCATCGGGGTTCGAACCTGCTCCTAAAGTTCTTTTATGAAAAAAGCTTAAAAAGCCCTACATTTCTTTCAGTTATAGATCATATGGAGGAGGAGCGTGGAGTACCAATATTATTTGAAAATATGCTTTTATCTTACATTTTTGTAATAAATAAATCTCTACGCACACTACAACACGCACACTACAATATTATGACATGACACAGTAATCATACACGAAATAATATTGTTGACGCCAATAGTTTTTTTTAATTTTATGGCCTGTTAACAAGACCGTTATGCCAAATACAAGTCTGTGATTGAAGTGAAAATATATTATAGTTTTTTTATAGCTCCTCCACACGATGGATTTAAATATTTATGGCCGACCACAGGGCGACCTCTAGCATAATATTAATAAGTAAGCTTTTGTTCGCGGCTTCGCTAACTTGAAAAAATATTATGTTTCAAAGAACGAATAATTTTGAAACATTATATTACAGTCCATTCTTTCAACGAAGTCTATTTAAAAAATGAAGTAGATTAGTTGCTTAGTTATAAAGTGAAGGAAGAACAAACAAATAAATACACGTTTTCCCTTTTACAGCAATAAATTAATATAGATATTTTCAATAATGCATAAAACAAAATAAAAGAATAGAATCATAATTATCTTGGTACTAGAAATTATTTTCTATATTTATTTCATTATGTAACTCTGGATGCATGGTAGGAGGTCTTGTTTGTTTCATCAACAAAATTTGATAATTCTGGTGTTATGTTTAAAATAAAATACAGTTTAACATATCAACAAAATAATTATCTTTGTCATATTAAAACAGAATGTTGCAACTCTATATTTTCAAGGCATTTAAGCTATACCTTTAGAATTCATTTTAAGGTTTGGTTAGGTTAGCTAAAACACGTAAAAATTTAGTCATTGTCTTAACAATTTTTTCTGACTCGCAAGTATTTATTTATCTCGTTCCCATTATAATGCAATGAATATCAATTTTCCAGAGATCAATGACCATATTTTTATACTTTCGGTAGACTGGCTGTTAACTACAGTTAATCCGGTAAAAAAGAAAAACTAATCACCAATAGATATCAAAATTTAAGCAAAATTTACTTGAAACAGCAGAGGAATTACATGTAAGTAGCGTTTGTTTGCCATTAATTGCATTAATATTCAAACACTTTAAAAATTATCCCTGCTGAAACAGACGCAACTTACAAGTAAAATTATCAAAATGAATATTTATCACTCAGAGACACTGACCTCTTTTATATATACGTTGGACTGATGACGTGCCTAGCCATGGTGAGGCGATTTCATTTGCGCCATTTTGGCGCTGATGTCAGAGGTAGGTGGAAAAGGAACTAAAGATCTCTATTGGGACAATGAGCTAAAATATATCGATAAAAATGTATCATGCAGCTCAATTAAAATATTATAACGCGATTGTAGACGGGGAGACGTAGGAAAGGGTTTCTATAGAAAATAATAATATATCTGCAGTACTTTAACGTTATTTTGTTACTTACCTTGCTGTCCTGAAAACTTTTAATACTTGAATGTCATTGTTTTCATTCATGACTAAGCGGTCTTTTGCAAGTTACGTAAAATTTAGTTCTTTTCCCACTCACCATGGCGCTTCAAATCGGTTCAAAATAGAGCTGTAATTTCAAAGGGGTTCGGTGAAGTGTATATATATATATATGGAGGTCAGTGCTTAGGGACCATAACTTTCTTCTCTCACATAGATTAATAACTGATAAAAAGAGAGAAAACTTCGCAAAGGAGGTTTAATATAAAATATACTCACATTTTTCATAAAAAATATCACCGAATCTTACTCCGAGAGTATTGTCTGAACCAGCATCTGTAACAAAGGAGGAAGAAATGAATTCTCGAATCTATGCCGCGACCCAAAACAGATTGCAATCTCGGTTATATAAGAAGCCTCTTATAATTATTAAAACTAGATGTTACCCACAACTTTGTTTGGATATTCTAGGATATATGAAGTAAATAAGTAATTTTTATTACACATCTATAATCTATTTTGATTCACTAAAACTTGAAAATTAATGTATGTCTTAGAATGTTCCTGAAAATTGATAGTCCAGGGAGGATTTTAAATAAATAGAAGTGATATTAAAGTGATTGGGTCATCTCTTATTTATTTATATACGGTGAAATGACCGTAGATTTGTGTAGTAAACCACAGGGAATCACAATGTTTGTCGTAAAAAAATCTCGATTCTCGTATAATAATTTTTACAAGCGAAGTAGCAGGAACCGTCTAGTCAAAAATAAAGTTAAATTATTTTCAAACTCAATTTTGAAGTTATTGTAAACTTATAGCCAGGAATCGTTCCAAAGTAAATAGAAATACTGGTATAAGAACAAAATAGCTTTCAGTAAATATAGAACAAGATAAATGTTTTTGTCGTGAAACCGTAATATTTTTCCAACTTAATATTGCCAGTAGATTTGAAGTAAACATTTTCTTTTTAATAAGGTTGTCCCTTAAACTTCAGGGCGAGCTCTGAGTGACATTATTAAGGTTTCGTGTTCTTCTTTTAAGTACGAAGACATAAAAAACTTGCCTTTATTGTTTACGCGAGCCGGCCGCAACTTTTTTAATACATATAAAGTAAAGGATGGAATGAGACCTAAGTAAAGAGCATCATCATTTGTTTACTTTTTACCTTTTTGGGTTTAACTTTTTGCTTAAGAAAATTGGTCTCATTTGGTCAGAACGATAACGGCTCAAAGTGACTGACTTTATGCCACACATTTTCATCCGCTATTTAAAAACAAAAAAAATATGTTTTTTCTTTTTTTTTTAATTTAACTGAGCAAAAGTGCGACACGCAGCAATGATATTCCTCACGCGAGGTACGATTATCAATAACACATAGCTTCGTAGCATTTCTTTGAGAGACGAAGAAATGCTACGAGAGACGTAGCAAAGCTACGCAAGCTGTAGCAGTGGTATGAGAGACGTAGCAAAGTTACGAGAGTTAAAGCAATGCTACGGATAGCGATGCTAAGAAAGATATAGCAACGCTACGAAAGGGTCTAAAGAGAATGTAGCAGTGCTATGCCAAACACATAGTATAGTCATGCTACACAAATATATGCAATGCTAAGGTAAGCTACTGAAATGAAATGAAATAATTTGTTTATTACTCTCACCACAAGTACACAATACAAAAACTACACACTACAAAGATAACACTAAAATTTTAAGTTGACTTTACTTTTTACCAGCTCGGATTTACTTTACTGATCATTACATTTTTAACATGACGAACTCTCTGATACCATGATGGTACCAGGGTCTGATAAGTGAGCTGTTTTAATATTTTGTTAATTTTATAAACAAATGATGAAGATATTATATTAAAAACCGAATGAAATAAAAATTAAAGACACTTTAAATATTTTGCGTTAAATGATGCCAAGTAAAATATTATATCTCGTATTTGCAGGTAGTAGTTGCCTTTTGAAATCAAAGAACGTAGCTCACTTTAATAGCGTTAGCTCAAAGTCTAGTTTAAAAGTGGTTAAATTACCAGGTATTCATGGCAGTTGGATCGTTAAGTAATGTTGTTCCCAACTAAACTAATTGCGACTAAGCAAAGTCGTTATGTTACATCCGTTACTGCTTTTACTTCAAGTATTTAGTCGAAAACATTATTATCAGCACCATTATACTGCCGTCATAAGGAAGCACGGGGGAACTTGTAACATTTTTTAATTACTAGCGTGTGCGGATTTTTCTGCTGATTTCAAATCACTATATAAATCAAATTTTTTGTTACTTTTAATGGGCAGAAGCTTTTAATCAAGTGACCTCTTAACTTATTTTGCCCCTTAATTTCATAAAAAATATAAATTAAATAAAAATTTTAGAAGATAATGAATTTAGGTTTATATCAGAATCTTCTTTTTAATTACTGTTAACATTTATATTCATCTCTTATGTTTTGTTTACACGTATTGAATAGATAAGTAGGTAACTAAATTTTAAGTGACCTAATTTTAAGTATATTTCTAAACTTATTTAAGTAGTTAAGCTCTTTAGTTGACTCAAGGTGGACGATTAACAACGTACAGAAGTCATAAACTCTGTCATTAAATTTGTTATTGATGAGGTTTTTGGAGGAATATTATTGAAATACCTATTAAAAGGAGCACGACGAAAAACTGTACCCGAATACTGACTACAATCGTGAATTTGACAAAATTTTTCTAAAATGTACCTGTCCAAATGTGTCAAGTGACAAGCCCCGCTTACCAACTTAACAGAAAAAAATAGAAACGTTTCTAATTATCTGGTTAAGTAGTAACTAAATTTTAACTTGCAACTTGCCACTAAATTTGGTATTTACATGCAATTAATAATTTATAATTTAGTTATCTACTTATCTAGTATATCTACTTAATACGTGTTAACAAAACATTATGTCTAACTTACACGTATTATGTTGATAAGTACTTAACTAAATTTTAACTTAATTAAAATTAAGTTAAGCATGTAGACACAAAATTTAGTAGCAAGTGGCAAGTTAATTCAATTAAAATTTAGTTACCTACTCATCTACTAGGTACGTGTAAACCAGTCATTAAAACGAATATTGTATTCTAAGAACTCGCACAAAAACTACTAAGTAATAATGATTTCGCATACAAAAAATCCTTCAATTAAATAATAATAACACTGTTTTGGGCTTCTTTATAAGCCTTCAGATAATCGGAGAATCATTAATCCTGGATTATTCTGATCCGGTGCGTTTGGGAATACGCACGAACTTCTCACAGTTAAAATATATCAGGTAATGCTCACAACTCTGATACGCCAAAATCCGCCTATTGCGTGGAAACCGTACATTTTTTCGGAATTGAAAAGTATCTTTTCCTGGGACCCAAAGCCTAGTTCCAGACGTCAAAGAGTAATATTTAGACAGAGTTACGTTCGCCCAAATCATGCAGTACAAGTTCAATATTTCCGTTCGACTCAGGAGCCGTAGTCTTAAACGGTTTTGAGACTTAACGAAGCGGAATTCCTTGTTCTACTCTAACAATAGCGAAAGGACGTTGTAGGAGTAGGACGGCAGCATTCGGTCTAGCCCGAAGATTTGAATGTGTCATTTCATTTTTGTATGTAAGAAGTATTTTTAATCTTTTTAGATTAAAAATACAAATAATGTTATGTGTTAAAGTTTTAGTATAGGTAGTAATAATAGTAACTAAGCTTAACATTAAATAACAAGTTTGAATGAACGCATAGCCAACCGACACACTGCACAGCATATGCGCTCATTCACACTTGTTTTATAATGCTGTGCAGTTTGTCGGGCTGTTTAAAATTGTAACTGTATTAGTGAAATAAAGTTCTTTTTCTTTCTTTCTTTTACTCAATTCGAAACTTTACATACGATCATTGGTTCAATGCCTTAGAGAGCGTTTATTGAATGTCGCGCGGTAAAGATTCCGAATCCGAGTCGAATCGTGCATAGTTCTTCTAACACGAAGTTCCCGAACCCGTGGTGGGCACCGTAGTTTTAACCTGTCAAAGTGTATCTATTATACCCACTTTGAATGAAATCCTTTTGACTTTGAAACAGGCCCCCGAGTCTTCCCGCGTAAAACACATTACAGTTTTGTTTTGCTATACGAGTACCATTATCCAGAATTCACTATTCAAGACATAAGATATAAGTAGAAGAAGCAAATAACTAATATTTTACAATTTTTTAGTAAATAACAAATTTTTTTCCTATAAATTTGCAACAAACCTTGTAAATTATCTATTTTATCATCTAGCATACAACATTTTTTTTTAATTTCAAATCATTTTTCTGGTCCTAAAGCGTTAATTTACGTAAAAATCCGGCAGAATTTCAAATTTTAGTTATCTGCTTCTTCCACTTATCTATTCAATTATAACATTGAATGAAATGAGTTGATCAATTATTTTCAGTTCGATCTGTCCAGTAATTTAGATTGTGCGTTAATACATGCATTGTCACCCTTAAATTCCGTATATTTGGACGATTGAGCTGATAGCGTATTAAAGACGACGATAGCACCAGAAAACAGTAAAACAATCTCGCCATAAATATTAAGGTTTTATTGAACGTTCCATCTAATCCGGGATAGATATAAATTTCGACGGATATGTTTTGCCTAGTCGATGTGTGCCAGCAACGTGACTGAAATGTGGATCGGACGATTTACTTCGTGTGTAACTATTTATCCATTTAGAATTTAGTGGCGGAGGTGTTTGCGTATATATTAAGCCTACCAATGCAAAAATCCTGATTTCAGACTGTGTAATATAAAATTATATCCGATTTACATCTCGTATAACGATTTTTTTAATGAAAGGTTAAAAGAATAAAAAAAAACGCACTAGGAAATAAATTAATGATTTTGCAAAAAATACTGTCTTATTTTAAATGTATAGAGTACTAGCTGTTGCCCAAAGGATTGTTATTTTTTATAACAAAATAATTACTTATCACACCTAGTGACATCTTAACAGAACCCGCAATAAACTTTTTAGTTCGTCAGGAAGAAAAACCCGACTTATTTTTATATAATAGACTATAAAAGTGCGCGATATTAACGATATGTTGAAGAAGGCATTTGTATGAAATAAAACAAAACCATACAAAACTAAGGATGCTCGCTCGATAATTTCTACGCTAAATGAGCATCTACTCATTTAGCGTAGAAATTATTTGACAACTCTCATAGGAGACAGTGTAGTTTTCCAAATTTTTAAGTAGAATTATGATTTATTCTATACGCTTAATAAGAGTTAAGGATATGTAAATTCTATACTAGTACCGTTTTCAATTGGAACAAAACTTCATTATATAAAATGTAGAATTTCATATGAAATTACTTGCTAAGTTATTCTGAACAGTTAGTGAATAAACGCTTCTATATCTCCGTATCTTGTTAGTATTAAACACCGATTTTAGCCACATAAAACGGTGACGAGGATCTATTAGGAAGCGTTAAGTGTTATTTTATTTGTTTGGGATGGATGTAAATTATTGTAGTACGTTTTAATGGTCGGTTTCCGCTTAATTACTTTAATAGAAATGTTATTTTTTGTAGTAGGTCATTCGGTAGATAGTAGAGATCAGTATTTATTGTATTGTAATCGATTTTACACGGTTAAAAAAATAATTCGGAAAATGTCTCATTGGTACACGCCTCCGGCTTTGAACCTACAACCTCTCGAGTGCGAACCAAAGGTTTTACCTACTAAACCACGCTCAGAAGCTGTGGATATCTTATGTACATAGTACTATGGATCCGATTAGACGTATATTAATTACTTAACTGTACTTAAAAGCTCCTAAATTAAGCTTTAGAAAACGGTTACACACTCAGTCTGTAATCAGTTCAGTCCAACAGTTTGGTCGGAAACGTCAGGTTAGATGACCACATCTAACCTGACGATTGAAGACCTGATAAATTTTAGTATGAACTTTTTAGGCATTATTTTAGCGTCAGTCTCGGAGTGGCTGACTGTACAGATGACAGATTGAGCATTCTTGTCTCTGAATCACTTGGCTATAAAAAAAAAAAAAACAAAAAAAAAACGCTTTTAGCGCTGCTACTTCTACAGTTAACTTTATAGTATAAAGGACACGTCATACATTATATCATAATCCCTTAAATATTATCACCTTGTGTAAACCCAAAAAGTTTCACAATTATTTTATTAGTGTCATTAAACGAAATGAATACTATAGTATATTTGCACGTGGCCAAATTCTATTTGAAATGCTTATTTGTTGTTAATTAAAATTTAGTTCAGTTCGTATTTAGTTTCGCTAATGATTTGAGTCAAATTGCATATGAAGGTACGGTCGGAGTATTATACAATTTCCACTATGCAATATACCAATTATTTTTATAATTTCTCTATGGTATAATTAAGTAATTAACGTTGTTGTGCAATGTCAAAAAACATTTGCCGGCGGTTTCGACCGCATATAATTTAGAAATTGCGTAAATTGTGAATATTCTTGTAAACCTCCTTTGAAAACGTGATATTATTTTAAAACCGAAATTGGCCCATGTCACTCTCCATCCATTTAAGTAAGTCTACGCCAATAATCAATTCGATTTTACTTTCGCATTTATAATATTAGAAAAGAAATATGGATATTTTGCAAGTATATTTTATTACACCAATAATAAAAAGTTTTTGTGTATAACATGTTGACGACTTTATTATTGATCGTAAAATTGACGCTGTAACAACTATAATAAAAAAGTAATATTAAAGTCAAGATTATTCCGAAATCGTAGGCTTTTATTCCAATTTCTAGTATTATTTGTATTTAATACTAGAATTTACCCGCAGCATCACCGTACCAGTAGAGAGAAAAAAAATTGGAAAGAAGTGTTTCCAAAACTAAAAACAGCTATAAAAAATCAAACGTTGTACTGATGTCGTGATGTGGACGGCGAATGATTAAATATTGGCAAAAAATCACATTTCTTACGTACGTTGTTTTGTGGCAACGGAAGCACATAGTCTGTGAAAATTTCAGCTCTGTAACTATTATAATAGCCAGAGAGGCTGGAGACAGACAGACATCGAAGTCCTAGTAACAGGGTTCGTTTTTACCTTTTGTGTACGGAACCCAAAAAATATAATAAATAAGATAGTATTTCTAAAAAGATTGAGAGATTTGTTTAACTTTTCTCACAGCTTCTAAGACAAAGAGAATATTAAGTTATCCCGTCGGCCCTAGTGCTGTTTATTATGGGGTCCTTAACAAAACAATTTGCTTCATGAAAAAAATGTATAAAATAGACATGCTTTAAAATAAAATATACAAACAAAGCTAGTTACTCAAGCTCTAAACGGTTACAATGCAGAAACTGACATTTATGACCTTTTTATTAATTAAAATTAGTAGCAAGTGTGTAGCTTTTATTGTTGAACTTTAACGTCAAAGCTATAAAGGTAAAGCTGTGCTTTTATGAAGCATTTCTAGCTTTTATTTAAACAATAACATTTTCACTGGCCTAACTATGCTTTGTGTTCTCGCAAAGTAAAAGGGTTTGTTTTATTAATTATAAATAGACCAATTAATTTTTAAACTACATATTTTAAAATGAAAATAATCAAAGAATTATAAAGGTCTGTTTCACCACTTTCTGATAAGTATCGTATAGGCTATATACAACTTTTTGGGAAGAGAATCTGTGTAAAAAGTTATGAATAGCATATCTGCCATCCGTCATTTATCAGGAAGCGCTGAAACAAGTCCTTAGAATTGATCAGTATTTAATCACAGATTATGTTTCAATCATAATATTTATATATGGTTCATCTTCAAGGAGGAGTTCATATTGAAGGACTTTATTATACAGGGATGATATTTTAAATGTGTACAAATATTTTGCTAAGGGTCTGAGGGTCTGAGTTCTGAGTGCGAGTTTTTTTTGAAATTCGATAGTGAACGCGTTTCGCGTTTGCTAGGATTTTATATAAGATTTGTACATGTGACCGTGAACATCGCTAGGTGGCGCTGTACAAATCCCATATAAAATACAATACAGAAAATATAAAATCTTTATTACTATATCACATCTGTTTCCAGTATGAGTTTCCGATGAATTTATGTTAGAAGTTCATTACCACGGCAAATGTTACATAGTTTTATAGTGCACATAATTTCTTACTAATCTTATCTTATTAATATACATGTACATGTAATATACATGTACATATGTATTATAAATGCGTAAGTTTGTGTGTGTGTATGTTTGTTACTTTTTCACGTTTATACGGTTGCACTGATTTTGACAAAATTTGGCAAAGAGCTAGCTGGTATCCTTAATTAACACATAGGATAATTAACACATTTGATCTCGACTAATTCGCAATTAGAGCCGTGGGGCATATTTAAGTAATTTAGAAAATTTTCATGAAGTTCTAGTCTGCAGCCAAAATTTATAAAAACAACGTAACAAAATTTTAATAACTTCTTCAGTTCGAGTGTCGTGAACATACATGATCAAAGCAACTGGAACTGAAAATGAAGAGCTTTTGTTTAAAATATGTTAGTGTAAGCCCAAGGCTCGAGGTAAAGCTCAAAAGCACGAATTTAATTAACCAACTACAAGATTGTAACTGTAATAAGAGCAATTTCGTGATTCCATCAGTTCAAAGAAACTAATTAGGGGGAATACATACGAGTGCGTCGTTACGTTATTAAATCAGATCGGCGCGGTTTTCGTCGTGATTATTTTTATGTACCTATCAAAGAAATGTAGGCCGATTCTGCTCAATACGAAAAATATATGTTTGTAGGCATATACGTAGAAAATAGTCGGACGGAGTCTCATTTTTGTGTCCATAGAGTCCTTGAAAATGCTTCTACTGTTTTTAAGATTTGTTAACCAGACAAAAATATATGGTTTCTATCCTTATAACACAATTTGCACTGAAATCATCATTTTAAACCATGTGAATACAGTTGCCAACTTCATATATACAAAACTGTGTATAGTGAGACACCGTCTGACCTTTTTTTTATTAACATATCTATAGGAACATATTTAGATATGATATCTATGGACGCTTAACACCACGTCATTCTATCCCGTAGTAAGTACTTGAAGGATTTGTGTTACGGAAACCAGACAACGGAAATACACATATTTAAGATTTTTATTATATGATACATATATTTAATACACATCTATGACCCAGGGACTTTGAAAAACTATTTGTTTTGGGGCAAGCGAGCATACGGGCTACCTGATGGTAAGCAACTGCCGTCACCCATGGACACTCGTAACATCCGGAGAGTCGCAAGTGCGTTGCCGGCCTTTATGAGGGAATAGGGATAGGGAAAGTTGGGCCACATTTAAACTCACTCACTGAACGAAGCACGACGCCCGTTTACACCAGTTTTCTGTGAGGCCGTGGTATCACTCGTCACAAGTATAAATGTCTTGGAATCGTGTTAAGCTCACTTTCACAAACATGTGGTTTGTTAGAGCGTGGTAATATTACGTATATGTTTATATGATATAATGATACTAAATGTGAAGGGTGTGTCATTACCAGAACTTTATACTCGCATAAGATTACATCATTAAGATTTAAATATAGCATTAACTTGTTAACGCCTGCAGGTCCGTTGTGCCAAAAACCTTGATGATTTAAACAATACTTATATATTTTTATGAATATGTTTAGATTTTTACGTAAAATATACAATTGATAGAAAATATGTAAACACATTTTCTTTCTTAAAAAAGTATCCTATATGTTGCCCAGACCTAATAGCTATTAAACAAAAAAATATTTATTCAAATCCGTCCAGTGGTTCTCGAGATTAGCGCGTACAAACAGATTAACAGACAACTTTTATCTGTCGATATATGTTCTATTACTGTTCCTTAGCCACATTAATCATTTTGTAAAAATATTAAATGTACAGACACTCCAATTTTACTGTTTTATTATATGTATATAATATATAACATGAAGTAATAAATAAAATAGATTACTAAGTAAATAGTTTGTTAGCTAAGCGTATAAGCGCTGTGCTTAGTACATACGGAGTTACAACTTATCAGCAACTATTTAACTCTACTCGCTATCCTGCATCATACTGTTTATTTATTCACCAACGTTCTCGAACTAAATATTATTTAGAAGTACATAAACAGCTTAGGTATAAAAGCATATAAATTTTATATTTTTTCAAGGAGTCTTGAGCTTAGATTGACAAATTAATAGACGTCTGCCGTGTCCACGAGTATAAAAGTAAATAAGTTTTTTTTTAGGATTGCATCAATGCAAACGATTATTATTTTTTACCATACTGTTAATTTTGTAATAATACCACAGTGGTAAGGACTGAAAATCCTTTTGCTGGAAAACATATCGGTATACGCGAGCGGAAAACTTTGTTTTTTTTACGAAAGACGCCTAGATGTAATTTTAAGCATGAAATTCCTCCAGTTATAGTAGATATGGAGAAGGAGCGTGGAATAACAATATTATTTTAAAATATTAATCTTACGTCTTTTTAAGAAATAAAACGATACGCACACAAATATATTTTGACATGACACGATAATCATACTTGAAATACTCTTTTTTTATGGTTGAATCAGTGAGTTTTGAAATAAAGTTTGCCTGGTCTGGTAAAGAGACTTTTATGTCAAATTAAAGTTAGTGAATGATTTGAGAATAGATTATATTTTTATATAGCTCCTCGACACGGATTACAATGGATTTAAACATTTATGGTCGAATAACGACCACAGGGCGATCCCTAGCATGTATTATTTAGCAAATTTAAAGTGAGATTTCCCGGAAAACTGTAATGAAAGCACCCGATTTATATCATGTCAATTAATGGCGTGTTGTAACACGATAAAGTATTGAAAATATTGAACACTCTTCCTAGAATAATTAATCATTTGAAAACGTTGTTCCATTGTTCGACCTGAACATACTCTTCAATTTGAATCTGAATAAAAGAATCTTACAAAATATTGTATTCCACTAGGGGCCTGTTTCATTGCTTACTCATGAAGTTTGTGACAGGATTTTTTTAACGGATTCTCCATGTGACATCTGTCAAATAAAGTTGCGGGTAGACTATCTGTTAGTGGTGAAACAGGCGAGGCAGTATGTATAGTGAAACATCATAACAGTTAAAATAAAAAAAAATAGTTTAAGTAATAATAATTAGAATTGTTGTTACTATAAAATATTGACGACCTCTGTGGCTCAATTGGTAAGCACGTTGGTAGCTTAAGCCGGAGGTCGCAGGTTCGAATCCCACCGACGGAGCAAAAAGTTTTTCAATGTTCCTGGGTCTTGGATGTGTATTAAATATGTGTATCATGTAATAAAAATCTT
>JAOTAV010000724.1:0-10337 GCA_026546445.1 Cyclargus thomasi | reverse complement strand
CATCAAAATCGGTCCAGTCGTTTAAGAGAAGTTCAGTGACATACACACTCACAGAAGAATTATATATATTAAGATTAACCATAGATTACTAAAAAGCTACTTATAAGTATAATTAGAAAGTATACCTGTATAAGTGTATACCTTCTAATAATACTTACAAGTAGCTGTAACAGAAAAAGGTCATAAAACTTTAGTATAGTCTCCTATACAGATCATGGGATTTTTTTGGTAATTTAAATGGACGAACCTGGAGTAAATTGGCCATACACATGACATTTATTTTTTTCTTTTTCAGCGCAGCTATTTTCACAGTGAACTCTATGCAGGATGTAATAAAAGTAAGTGACAATACTTTTGTGTGCGTATGTGTCCCTTATATAAATTATAACGGTAAAAACAGCTGCGCTGGAACCGAAAAACTTTTTGTTATTTGTATGGGCAAACACCCAAGGGTGCCGCGTCGACACTCGTCGACGAGTCTGGCTATGAAAGTCACAAAAAAGAACTCTTTCAATGCGGAACCTCTGTACCTTTTGAATATTCTCTTATGTTGCCTTAAAGACAGAACGAATCCAGTTAGTTTTTTTTCTACAAGTCACTTTGCAATATAATATATATTACGTTTGAATTTTGCGTATATTTTATTACATGTTACATATTTTATTATAATTTTTTCCTCGTTTTACTTTTGACAGTTGTGTGTTATATTTTTTTAGGTATGTGTGAAATACAAATTAGCATTTTTTATATTAATTTTATGTTTCGAATGTAAGGGTCTCTCAAAGATTTTTAATGTACTCTATGATAATGTTTTTATAATTAATAAAAAAATAATTGAAAGAATGTTTTTTTTTCTGACAAATTCTTATTCCCAGAAAACTGAAGTTATCAGTATGAATTTCTCACAAAGAAATTAGTCTGTTAATAAATAAAATAAGAAACTTTGGAATTAAATGAACATCGAAATCAAAATTTTAGCATCCTTATAACATCTATTTTGTTAAAAATATTTATTGCACCTCGAAAGTGGGTTCGGCTATTTAAAAAAGATTTTATGACGTCATAAAAATAATAAAAATGCAGCAACACATTAACTTATGATTTATTTTCTTTATTTAATAATCAAAAATAAATAAAAAAAACAAAGAAGGAATACAGATAGAGAAAGACAAAAGAACAGTGACGTACCTTAGTTAAAAAGCATTCTTTTAATAAGAACAGCCTTAACTAAACGAAAAACTTCACTAGTTTTTTCTAACCTAACCTCTAATTTTTTGGGAAATAAAATAAGCAACTTTTAAATAAATAAAAGTTATACCGACATTAATAATTTTGATTTTAATTCATAATAAATATTTCAATCTACTGCTTATATTCAATAAATGCTAACCCTTAAAACGAGAATTCCTAGTTTAATAGTTTCCCTAACTTATGTAGTTTATTTTTAATCTTAAAATTCCTGTATCTTTGCGAGTTTCTTTTTTTGTATCGTCTTGGGAAATGGGCGGGGATTTTTACCTTATTCGGTTTTGACAGTTGGTAGACGTCTAAATGTTCTATATTCAAATTCCTCCCCATCAGTTCCTTGAGTTGGGACTCTGTGATCATGTACACTGGCTCTAAAGCGTCGTGTAGACTTGATAAAGAATTTAACATGTGAAGATTAGAAGGTAATTTTTGAATTGGATAGTTTATAGGGTACCCGTAAGAAGTAGCAGGTGGATTAAATATTACAGGACTTCGTTTTGGAGATACATAAGTGGTATCAACGTTAATTATCGGCTTTATATTGGTAGTGGAGTAGTCTGTATCGTCATAATCGTTATAGTCGTCTTCAAATGATTCCAGTTCGTGATTTTTAACTCGCACTGGAATGTAAAGTTCATCATCGTCATTGTCAATAACGGGACTAGTTCTATATCTATGGTTTCTTCTCTTCTTAAGTCTTATAAGGGGTTCCGGAGTTGGAAGATCTGATGGCTCTAAGGTGGATTTATTTTGGATTTTATCAGGGATGTCGGATTTTTCATCTTTTTCTGTAGAAACATCTCCCACGGAAAAAGGTTCGGTGTCTAAATTAGATCTCTTATTTCTACTAGTGCTATTTTTACTTACATCATCATTTCCATACGCTGTAACACTGCCGTCCTCTGTTAAATGCTGTACTCCCGTGCTTTCTACATTCGTGTGTAAATACTTCTTCTTATCTTTTTCTTCGCTGTCTTCGTAATACGGTGGATAATAATGTACGGCTTGCGCTATTGGAGTTTCTTCTAGTTTTATACCTTCATCGAATGTGTAGATATGATTTTCCTCTTGTGGTTTGTAGCTTACTGGTATAGTAGGTAGGCTAGGTACGACTTTTATTGATACAGCTTTTGTTGGTACAGTTGGAATCGAAGGAGGTAGTGGTGTAAAAGCTTGAGGGTTTTTGGCGTTTGGGTCTTCAATATCATCTAAATCTTCTGTAATTGGTTTGTAATCTGCGGTAGGTAAAGGTGTAACGTGTCCACTTGCGTAAGTATTTGCTAGTTGAGCGTATCTGTACTGATTATAGTTCTGCAGTAACAATTGTGTTGGATCTTTTAAATAGAAGTAGTAATCTAAAGGCGCTTCATCGTTAGTACCAGATAAAGCGTAATCTGGTGTTTCTTGATTTTTAAGCAGACTGTTTGCTTGGATCTCTTGTATTGATTTATAATCTTGCATTTGGTGATACTGCTTGGGATAAACATATTTTATATCACTAGGAATCGCTTCTGTTAGCAATTTCGTTTTAGTTTCCTGAGCGACGCCGAGATTACCATTAGGTTTGATTGTTACTCCTTGGTCGTAAGTTGGTCCTGGAGATAGGTATACTGTTTTGTACCTCTGAGGTTCTAAATACTGTTGGTAATAATCAACTGAACCGTACGATCTGTGATTTCTGTATCTCACGTCTTTAGCGTCTGCTTTTGTTATCCTCATCATTTCAGGGCGAGTTCTTCTTGATAATTCTCTAACATCACCTCTTTGTATTTTTTTTGCGCTTTCTCTGATAGGTTCAGTTCTTTGAGTCTTTCTAGAGTCAGTTCTTGTTTTCAAGCCAAAAGTGCTTTGAGAGTTTTCAGTTTTACGCGTATTCTCTCTTACAAAATCATCTCTATCTTTTGTTTCTTTCTGTGGGCTTACTCGTATATATTCTTCTCTGTTTTTTACTTTATCCTTCTGAATACTGGCTTGTTGCTGTTCTAAGGCCAGTTGATGGTTATCCTGGGACTCGTGGTATGCTTGCATATAGCTATCTATGAGCTTAGGTCCTCTAGATTGTCTCTGTAACTGAGCTGCAAGCTGTCTCATCCTTTCAGCATTGAACATCGCTTGTTGGTTATTGAAATGTAGTCTGGCATTTTGATTACCAGCTAATGGATTGCCATATGGTAGACCAGCGTTGCTGGATATTCTGATTCTGTCATCACTCCTGGCTTGTTCGTTGACTACTTCGTAAACTGGACTGGCTTGGTTCTTTGCTGATGATGAGAGGTTCGGTGTAAGAAGAGTCAGAAGGAGAACGGATAGCATGGTGATCTGAAATGAAAAAGAGTTTCGTTAGTTTGGAATACGTTCTTATTACCTGGATGACTATTCTAAGTTGTCCAAAAGACATGGAATGATCTAGCAATTCAATTCATTATTAATTATCATCTTAAAAATTTTAAAACCGTCGTTTTAATAACGTAATTTTGTGGCATAAGTGTCACAAATAAAATTATTTTTATTCATTTAAGACGCCTTAGCTACTAGGATGGATTTTACGAAATTTAGTATTCAGATAGGGTTTTAGCTGACTTAGATAATTGGATTTTTCATTCCAATTAATTGCTCTTGTAATTCGTTACAGGAATCCTGGTAAAGTTTATTTCACGCGGAGAAAGAGGGTAAGGGATAGTCTTATGGCTCTTCTCCGTGACTGGTGATTACAGATAATGATACGCAATCAGGGAGCACACTCGGCTCGCAATCGTCGTCTTCGATTAGGGTTACCAGATGAAAAAATCAAAAGTACGGAGAATAGGCCCGATTTTCATTAAAACATCCTAATATTTATCAAATATACTTTTTTTAACAAACAATTTCAAAGATACATTATTTTTGTGTTAAGAACCTCAAATGTTTAAAATGTTCAGCATTCGGTTTTCAATCTAAAAAGCCTGAGGTTAGCCGAGGGCGGCCGCAATCCTGCGAAGAGGTAAAAAAGACGTGAGATCTCAGGACTTATCGTAGGATATGGTCTATCTATGATAACCTTTGACTCCTCAAAGTATAAAAGATTATGTGCACGCTACGTGCCGAGCAATGATCATATCATCGAGCCTGTATCATATTGGGTTAAAGTTTTCGATGACGTCATATCAACATTGATACCGCGTGACGTCACATCACAGTATGACGTCACATTACACACGTCATGCTGCAAACAAGCGGATATTGACCAAGAACACAATCGCACGTGAGGGTTTAACTAGCGTGACTTTCACTTAACGGGTATTATGTCAGTGGGGTCCGCACGCACTGTAGTCAGAATATACATAGCGATGAGTACGCCGACTTGGAAGTGGAAACTCACCAAGGCTTTAATACTTAGACAAGGCTCTCAGCAAACCCTTTAAGCATACAGCATGGCATTAAATCCTAGCAATTTCGAAAACTCTACTAAGTCGTGTCGTTGTCTTTTTACCCGACTGCGTCAGAATGAGTGTAATGTTTTTCGAGCGTATGTATGTATGGATCCTCCTGCCTTATGGGATTGCTACTGTAGTTGCGGGCTTGTGGCCAAGCAACTGCATGTAATGTAGAAATTATGTGAAAGATAAAGGTTTTGACGGTATGTACTGTCCACTGCGCTTAAGGCCTGATTTACATTTGATTAAGTACAGTAGCGAGTTATAGAAACGGTCAGCTAAAAATTAAGTAGTAAGTATTAAGTGACGTTCAAACGTAGGCGAGTTAAGTAATCACAAGTTGCTGGTTCGTTAACAAGATAAGTATCCATAAACTGCTCGATTACTGCGCACAAACTAATTACATTTAATATTTTACTCAACTAAATACCTATTGTATTAA
Source organism: Cyclargus thomasi (assembly GCA_026546445.1). NCBI lineage: Eukaryota > Metazoa > Arthropoda > Insecta > Lepidoptera > Lycaenidae > Cyclargus > Cyclargus thomasi. The sequence goes on along the minus strand of JAOTAV010000724.1, from coordinate 5,234 downwards.
AATATTTGATAAATTAAATATTATAATATGAACTGTACTAATCTCAAACGTCTACACGCTGGTGAGTTAAGTTGGCGGGGTGCGACAGACGCGAGAGGGGTGGCACTTCGCACTTAACTCGCCAAAAAATAGGTTCTTGTTCTATTTAAGCTAACTTAATTATTAATTTACAACTTAACTCGATTTTACCGCTCAAACGTAACTAAACTCGCCGATCGCATAAGCTTATTTGCAACTTAACTAAATTAAGTGTAAATCGGCCCTAAGTTCCAATCCGAATAACTTGCAATATGCCTGAATTTAGGGATACCAAGAAATGACATTTTGCATTTGTTGCCTGGAAATGATATCTTCTATGGATGATAAATTCATTTCAACAATACCAAATGTTGAATTTATAGATAGTAACCATGACAGTAACAATTTTATGTTATGAAAAGAAATAAAATGAATTTCACTCCGCCCATTTCCATGTAAAACGGGGATGGAAATAATATATCCATAGACTACAATAATTTCATAAAAAAATGGACGAAACACGTTTTGACAAGGGGTCAACGACCTCTGTCGCCTCGAATCACAGCGTGTACTATGATATTTACTAAAACGGTAAGAGGAAGGACGTTTCGTGTAATTTCGGTTGAACTCGCGACAATCACATCACAGTGTACCTTACTCGTGGGACGAGTGGTCTAATGAAATTGTGGTCAATTCGCCCCGGGCGCCGGCACCTACGACCTTCATAATTTAATATTAAACATTATTGATAATTCTGTATTATACGTCTAGATGGGGATATAGTATAAGTAGCTTTTGCATATTAGCAACAAAAGAAGTTTATAAGTTTATTAGTTTAATAAGTAAATTATTCAATAAATTTTATTTATTCTGCTATTATTAGGTGCTATTGTCTTTTAAAGTTTCTATGCAAAGTTACAAAATATATTAATATATATATATCTATTATACAAAAATAAGAACTTCCTCCAGAAAGTACGAAACAGTTTCGACAGTTTTGCATTCGCTGGAAAGGTCTCGGGTTCTGTGAGGTTTATAGCAAAGAAAATCATTTTATGTATATAGCGCCATCTCTGATACCTGGCATGCACTACAACAGCGCTTGACAGCTACTCATTGTTCTCTGCTCAATTAATTTCTCATATAAGAGTTTTAAAAGCTTATTGCGAGTCCTGTCAATAGGTCACTAGGTGTTATAAGCATTTAATTTTGTTATAGAAAATAACAATTCTTATTTTTGTTACCACACGGACAGAGTCGCGGGCTACAGCTAATTTACTAGTATAACTTGTAGGTGTCTCTTAATATATACAGTTCTATAGCAACTGGCGACTCGTCACATAACAGAGATCTTAAAATAATTTAGATTTTAATATAACATAATACACTATATGTTTAAACTCCTAATAATAATTATCACTTTCGGTAAAGCTCGTATTATCTAGATTGTAAGGGATAAATTACAATATCTAATTAATTTAGTTTTAACAATTTACCACCTAATTAAAAATGCCGTTCATAGCACAGGCGTTGAATTGTTAAATAGTTTCTAGACGTTAGTACATCTCCTATTAGTGCATAACAAAACAAGCTGCAGTGTAATTGCCAGCGAGACTCAGTCCCCAGACTCAGTCCCTTGACCGACCAGTCGCTTTGATATGGTACGTAATACGTAATGAATTACTAATATATTACATCATTTTTTAATTCTCACTTTTGACATTGTATATTGACATTAAACTAAATTAATTGTCATAAAATATTTGAGATTTTGGAGTATAGTGTTTACAAGTATAGGTTAAAAAAAAATGTTTGACATTTATTTAAATAAACTAGTATATATTATAATGTAGCACTATTAGTATCTTTTGCTCTCTTTCAATTCTCTTTGACTATTAGTTTAAATGCATAATATGTGTGTGTTAATTAAAAATTTGCACGCTTGTCACAACAGAATGTTTACACTACTTTGTAATATAAGACCTTTTGTAATCTACATTCATAGCAAATAAATGATTATGATTACTACTTAATTTTAGTAAAATGTGTAGTAAATACTAAAAGTACAAACAAGTTTACAATAAACTAGATCCATGTTGTGCCATAACCATCACTTCGCCTGGAATTTTTTTTAAGGCTGTAAAAACTAAAGCAATTTCAACCGACCGAAAGGTGTACAGATAGACGAATACTTACACTTTTTTTACGGACCGAGACCAACTTTAGAGATGAGTCGTAATTCGTGGCAAACAACGAATTACCTCATAATATTTTATCTATATATTAATAAGCCAGCGGAAAACTTTGTACCCTTTTTAAGAAAAGTGCTTCGATATAATAGCATGAAATTTTTCCCAGTTGTCTTTGATATGGAGGAGGGGCGTGAAATACCAATATTATTTTAAAATATGCTTTAATTTTTGATATTTTAAATAAATAAAACGCTACGCACACTACAACACACACACTACAATATTTTAAAATGAAACGATAATTATACACGAAATACTCTTTTGTCAAATGAAAAAAAATAGTTGAAGTTAATTTTTTTAATACCTGGTAACAAGACCGTAATGCTAAATTAAAGTACTGTGTAATTCATTTGAAAAGAGATTTCAGTTTTATTATAGAGCTCCTCTACTCGATGGATTTAAATATTTAAGGTCAAGTTTTGGCCACAAGGCGATCTCTAGTTAGAATTTCTTGTAAAATAATTTAACTTATTGACCTAGCGAAATCTATTCACCTGCATAATGATGTCGATAAAGTACACCCTGATTGTCTATGTATATTCAGTCTCCTGGCTGCATCAGTCCCCTGGTCATTGCAGATTACCGCTGCCAGCGATTACGGCCTGAGTTATTACTTGTTACGCCCAACTTAATCTGAATGTACAACGTAATTAATACCCGCCGTAATATATGCTAACGGGTATCGAGGATATATGCTAATAATATGCTGAACATCTAGCTTGACCTGATAGACCTAAGATATCAGTTATAATAACAAAAAAAAATATAAATGAACTTCTGGATGAGTGTATGCCCCCCATACACAATTTAACTGTGAAAATAGCGACGGCGAACACAAAAAGTTTCGTTTTTTTTACATTTATGTGAATTTAATAAATATAGGTCTTATCACTGGAGTCCAATCCAGCGCTAGATTAAATTACTGTAATAATGTTCCTGTAAACATGAAAACTAAATTTTTTGTTACGTTTTCAATAAGTTATATCTAAACAAAGTATATAAAATGTTGATCGCTTCAATGAACTGCTAAAATGATTAATATTATAAATATTAAATTAATGCTTCGAAGTTTGGCGGAGCGTTTTGTCACTAAATTAAAACTTTTCTAATTTGATTCGCCATTTTGTTCGTTACGTTCGCGCCTTGATTATCAGTAATTAAGGAATAAGGACCTTGAAAATATCCCATAAAGAACCGTAAAGGAAGATGAGATCCAAGTTAATAAACGGATTGTCTATTATGAAAGAGACTATTGACAATATAATATTTGCTTTGTTTTGTTTGTTGTTGGCAAACGAGAAAATAAAATGAAATCGTGGCAAAGAGATTTAATTTAAAAAAATGAGAAGATATTTTCTTTATTAATCGGAGCAGGCGAAACGTACATAGAAAGTAAAAAAGTAGTAACTTGTAGACGAATTTTTAAATTTTTATACCTACTACTGTAGTCGAAATCGACCATAAATATTACTCAATTCAAACACAGACTTCAATTTGCCACAAAGTTCTCGCTATCAGGCCATTAAAGTTTATTCAAAAAAATCACAGACTTCAACCATAAACAAAAGAATATTTCGTGTATGATTATCGTGTTATGTCAAAATATTGTAGTGTGCGTAGCGTTTTATTTATTAAAAATATGCAAGATTATTTATAATGTTACATATTTTTATAATAAATATGAGTACTTTAAAATAATATTGGTATTCCACGCTCCTCTTCCATATCAAATAAAACTGGAAGAATTTTTATGTTTTTAAATCTACGCGTCTTTCGAAAAAAGGAGTAGGTATAAAGCTCGCGTATTAACATATAACAATATAACTTCTGAAAAACTACTGACGGGAATGCCTTTCCATAAGCGGAATTCAAAACTACTTTGGATTCTGTCAGATCTCATGAAACGGATTCCCATATCCCGTATTCCGTAAACGCTGTCATCTGTCGTTTAATCAGGCTAATTTAATAATCATCTATGACCAATATATTTTTGCTTTCCAATTTTCACCATCGCGGTAATCGTTATTTACTGGAGTGGAGAAAGTAAATTGTCGAGTTACTTGCGTATACGCAGGGCTGTCACGGGCCAGAAATGTGAACAATGGACCACAGAATGCAAATCTGAAAAATATGTCCGAAGATCCCGTAATCTACCCAATTAAGGTTATTTTACATAAGTTAATTTTTGATGAAACACCGATTACGAAAAAAGATTGGACAAAAGAAAGTATGTTATTACCTCTGGTTAATAATTCATACTAGTGTACAAATGTAGAGTATGTAGAAGCAATAATTTTGGAATATCTCTAAAGTTTTCTGTTCCTTCATATCTTAAATACGATCAAGGTTAATAACTTAAATGAACAAAATCCATTCTACACAAAGAAAAGTTTATATTATGTGATACAATGCTCACCGAGGCATCTAGTTACGAAAATCATTTTCCGGACCAAAAACTCAAAGGTGCCAACCCTACTCTCTTACTGCAGTGCAGATACAAGCGACCGCTTCTAGATCATAATCAAGCCTCTGATCACCCTTTGTTTTTGAGCATTGTGTTCTTTTGCCGGTTCTACCAAGTTAACCATAAAATCCTAAATCCGTACATCCGGTACTAATCCATTGCTGATACAGACAGACACGTATTAGTTTATACAGAACGCTCTAAATGATATGGTATGAATTAAACATCTCTTCTGGCCGTGGGAGAGCAATGCTCCCCGACAAAAATCGTCCGCAAAATACCACGATCTCACAGAAAACCTACGTGAAACGCACGCGCTGGGTTCCGTCGAGTGAGTACAGTAGATGCCAAACTCTTTCTTAAAAGGCAGGTCAACTTTAGCCTTCCATCCCTTATTTACTTCCTGGAAGGGTATTATGACCTTTACAAACCTGCATGGTTCCAGGCAATTCAATATACGGCCAACAATTGCCTTGTTCTTTTTTCGTATTACAATGTCT
>JAOTAV010000723.1:0-10337 GCA_026546445.1 Cyclargus thomasi | reverse complement strand
CACAAGTGTATAATATCTCATGGGGATTACTTTGAAGGGGACAAAATAAATATTCATGAATAAATAAATAATTTTTGGAAAAAACACAAAATTCGCGATACTTTTTGAACACACTTCGTATAATGTCAGCCCGATACCGCCGATGGCCACCTAAATATTGCCTCGCCTTTGCTCCTAGTGGGAGAAAAAAATTGTTGGTCACTTTAAGTTCGTATATTTATTAGGTCCGTGAACAGGCCAACATCTATTTTAAATTAATTAACTTAAAATTAACGCCCAATGAAGTAGGCACGGAGAGCTAATGATTAATCTTTATAATGAACTTCTATAATATGGTATCGACGAATAATGTTTTATTAAGTCAAAATGAAGTACCAACGGCGGTCGTTGACCTCTAGCATTTCGCTTCTATCACTAACCCAAGCAAATCCAAGCAGTCAGCTAGAGTCGCAATAAATCAACAAGTTATCTAGACGTTCGAAGATCGAGCTAAACGCTGGGCGGGCTATCGAGAGAAACGGATGAATTTGCATAACAAAGTAGAAATATATCTTTGCCATTTGTTGTATTTCAATAAAACGAACAGAAAGTTTCAAAACACGAATCTACGGTTTCATTTGTTTTTTTTTTTCTTGCGTGTTACAAAAATAAAAAAAAAGGCCTACCTGCCTTTTGGATGATTTATAGAGTGGTTGCCCAGGACAAGACAGGACCTAATATTTGCACAAACGCATGTAAGAGCACTCTAGTATTTCAGATGTCAATGTATATTAATAAATAAATAAATGAAATCTTATAGGCACACAACGTGATGCCTGAAAATTCATTTATCACGTGGGAACCTTACATTTCTTTCTGGGATAGCAGGCTAAATGTCCAAAAACAGAAAACCCGACCGCAGGAACCATTGCGATACAAATATCAATTTATGTATACTTCTAGAATGGCTATTTAAAGCTCATCATTTTAATACCCTACACGACTTAAATGGGCGGAAAAAATTTTAGGAACCTCACATTTTGACTTCAAAATCCGCTAGTTTATTTTTTTAATGTACCCAGTGTCACTTGCGCTATCAAGACGAATCTAACGATACCTTATATGTTAAAATCCATCAAGCCGTTTAGGCTGCAGAGCGTGCCAAACAATTATACATACATACTCTCGAAAAACATAACTTTCCTTCTAGCGCAGTCGGGTAAAAAGTATCCTATATCATTCCCCGGGACTTTGAGTCCCTGGACTCAAAGCATCAACAAAATCGGTTCAGCGGGCATGAAGATGTAACAGACAAACAAGACTTTCGAATTACCAATATTAGTATGAATTTAACATTACAGATATCTATTATTGCTTCAGAAAAAGTTACATTGATTTGGTGAAGCCCAACATTAACTGTTACGAGAACGAAGACATCTATTGTTGAACTGTTCTCAGAAACATCCTTCAGCGAGTCAAATTTCCACCGTTGATAGTAAAAAGTCAAAACTAATTCGTTTATAGTTTTTTTTTATCTCAGCAGTGAAATCTTAATTGATGACGTAAATGGGTGAAGAGGGTAACTAACGGTTTAAAAATTCCTTTTGCATTTACAAAGTGATGAGAAAATACAAGAAAAATATGCGGATGATGAGATAGGTAGGATACAAGATTTATTCAAATTATTAGAGATCCTTTGAAAGTTCCTTTTCATAGGCACGGTGTCAACCGTTAACCAAAAAAAAAATGTCACAAAAGTTTTAGTGCAAAGTTGCAAGTACGTTGCCGGCCTTTATGAGGGAATAGGGAATGGGAATAAGGATAGAGGATTAGGGAAATTGGGCCACCGGTAAAATCACTCACTGAACGAAACACAACGCCATTTCATGTCAGTTTTTTGCGACGATGATGATTGATGATGATAATTAGGTCCTCAGTCCCTGTGATTACTATGCGATCCCTGGAATTCCCCACCAAACGTCCAGAGCCTGACGCATTCCGCGCTCACCATTGCTAACTCGTTACAGATGTGCCTTGCGGTCTACGCCACGCATCCGAGCTGATAAAAAAAAACAACTCAAATTTGAAAAGGGAACGTGGCTGGTCTGTGGTGTTGGGGGCTGGTGGTCGCGGTGGGAGCGCAGCGGAGCCCGCTGGGGTGGGCCATGGGCTCGCAGCGGATAGCGGCAGTGGCTGCGGTGTCGCACGCCGGCCGCTACTACAACCACACGCAGCCCGTCGTCACTGAGGCCACGCACTACACCGTCAATATATTCTTCGTCAGGTCAGTCTGGTTTTTTTTTATTTTTTATCACAAAATGGGGTCGTCTATCGGCAATTCGCCCATATCCTTTGTCTGTTATTTTTATATTTGGTTTTTGTACCAAGGATCACATCCAAACTTCTTATTCGAGTTATATAACATTATTTTTAATATCAGTCCACCAGTCATAACGTTTTGGGACTAATAAAAAAGTTTTTATATAATAATAATATTTAATAGGTTTACATATATATTGTATCGATTGCAGAAATCGGAAGTGGTGTAACTCAAAAAGTTCAACTTTACATCAGAGAAAAAAATTATACTTTAATTAATTAAGAAAGAAAGAAAGTTGAAATTTTGAATAAATCTCATTGAATTGAAAACATGACAAGCGTGTTCAAAATTTCACTTTCCATCTTTATTGATTGATGTGTAATAAATTTTAAAATAGTTTTTTGTCTCTGGAGTAAATTTGTCCTTTCGAGATACGCCACTTCCGCTTTCTGTCCTCGATATAATATATGTGAATATTAAATATTATTATTATATAAAAACTTTTTATTAGTCAAAAAGCGTGTGTCCCATCATATTAAAAACAGGTCAGTCTCTTATAGGGACCGTTATTCAGTCTTACCCCGTTTTCAGTAAAGTGTAATCTTACTAATATTATAAATGCGAAAGTTGGTAGGTTTGCGAGTGAGTATGTTTACGCTTAAATGGCTGGACCGATTTCGAGGAAATTTGGCACGGAACTATCCGGTATCTTAAATTAACGCATAGAGTACTTTTTAACTCGACTAAGCCGCGGGTAGCGCCGCGGGCGGGCTCATCTTGAGTATGACAAAGTCAAACGGCGCGACGCCCGTCTGTCGTACATACAACACGATTGTTAACACGACTCAGACGCCAGATCACATGAACACAGGCAGAACACTACACGGCGACCATGTGGCAACCGTGTTTTATGATATTTAGAGGGCAAGCGAGCAGACGGGTTACCTGATGGAAAGCAACAAGATGGGATTATGGAAGTTGGGCGGGTGTGCACGTGCAAAGCTGGGGCATTAGCCGGTGGCCATTTCCAAGCGCTGCCGGGTATGAATTAAAAATTGAAAATACGGATAATATTAAATTAATTTTAAATACGCACATAATACTTAACACGCCAGGATTCTCACGCGGCGAAAAACATACAAAATATCAGCAGAAAATACAATTCATTTTACAAGTCAAGTGGCGCTTCCGAAATGATTTTATAAATTTTAAATAAAATTGTAGGATAATTTATTTTATTTCCTGTACATTCGTGCTGTATTTTCAACAACTTTTTGGTAAGTGGCAGCTGCCAACTGAAGAGATTTCGTCAATATTCATTAAACTTTTGTACGTTTTTATTACAAACTATCATTTACCCGGCTTTGCCGTATGGAATTGATGTATCGCACGGGAGTATCTATATATAATACGCGAGCTGAAAAGTTTGTATCCCTTTTTAAGAAAGACGCGTACATATAAAAGCATGAAATTTCTCTCAGTTGTAGTTGATATGGAGGAGGAGCGTAGAATACCAATATTATTTGAAAATATGCTTTAATTTTGTACACTTTTAATAAATAAAACGCTGCGCATACTACAACGCGCACACAATACTTTGACATGAAACTATTATCATACACGAAATACTCTTTTATGTATACTTAGTTAAAGTTTGATTTTTAGATTTAAACAACGTTATGCCAAATTGAAGTCTGTGATTGATTTGAAAAGAGATTATACTTTTTTATAGCTTCTCTACAGGATGGATTTAAAATTTATGGTCGACTTTCGACCACAGGGCAACCTCTAGTTTATTTTTATTTTTCAAATCAAAAAATATATGCTTTCCTGTAATGTAGCTTACTAATGGAAAAATTTTTGAAATCAGTTCTGTGGCTTCGGAAATTATCTGCTACAAACACAAACGCAAAAAAATACTTCTTTATAATATAGAAGACTGCAGTCAGTCAGTCAGATGTATATCAGTCGACCCGACAGAAAGCTGTAGCCTGTATAGGCTACAGCTTTCTGTCGGGGCTTATAGGATAGTGTAACTATTTCCTCGTAATTTTCCTAAATTTTTCAGACACAAAACATATTGCAATCTTGTGTTAGAAATCATGTGTTAAAAAACCAAGAGTGATACTCGCGTTAACCTTAAAAATCAATATTGCAATCTATCGATTTTGGTTTAAGGTTTTAATAAGTCTAGTGCACAACTGGGGTTGGGGTTAAAAGTGCTCACCTGCTGTAAAATTGATATCCCCATGCATAGAAAAAATAGGCATATTTTTTGTCCATTTTTTACCGCAATAGTAAAAAAAAACTAGAAATGTTAATAAGTCTATAAGTCCGTGTTTTGCTCGTGCTTGTTCGTGTCGAATCCTCCCTATGGGATGATGTTGAATCGATATATTTGCATGAATCAACACCTAAGTTAACTAATTCAGCAGTCAAACATCAATATCGAACATTCTGAAACATTGCAGTTTATAATCCCACAGTACCAACCTACAAATCTATGTATAACATGGGCTTTATTACCACCGCACAAGGTATCGAATTACAGTTAGACACTTCGCCATATTGAATTTAGCTCAATTGGCGGAGTTGATAACAATTAGGGCCGTCAAAAGTTGCTTTGTCAGTTTGTAAATTGTAATGTGTGCTGTCGGCGAATTCATGTATGAAATATTATTGCCATTCAAATTATATAGTTATTAGAAATTTTGTGTGAATAATTTCATATGAATGCTTTACTTTTTCAGGTTAAGAAAAATAAAATAATCTATTCCAGATTATCACGAAAATTTTGATTAAAATCGATTGAATACATACACAAACTTTTTGGTGCTAATCAACACGTTTATAGACGTATATTCAGAGATTACTTCAATGACAACATAATTTTTTAATGTTGCCAAAAAATTAAGTATATACGCATTTATTAAGCAAATTTATATTCTGCCAAAGCTCTGCTGTAATTAGCCAATTAGCTAAGTGATTTTACCGGCAAAGGTCGATCAGACCGATAATAAAGGGTTGTATCTCTCGAATTAGCTCCTAATTACGCACCTTTATGAGTATTGTTACACGCGAAAATTATGCTTAAACGGAGGAAATAGGGGCTGGATTCGCTGATCACGTATCAGTTACGCGACCTCAATAATCAATTTTATCACCTGTAAATACAGTTTTATTTTGTGTGCAACAGATTTAGTGCTATTTCTGAAGGAAGGAAGGTGCGTGCAATTATAGACTATATCACCGGCTGAGACGGTTTTATCTTGTTTGTAACAGATCGCTGATGTGATGTAAAAGGTGAACCAATACTATAGTTGGGTGTCGGGACAGAAAGAATTTATGGCTGTCAGAGACGTCGGATGTGCGTTTAATAAAAGTTGCGTCTGTAGAACGTCCAAAAAAGGACCCCAATTCACTTATTTTAATTCGAAATTAAAGTAGCTAGGACAAATTAACAGAATGTTAGTACTACTAAAAGTCCTAAATGGATTGAAACGAAGAACGAACGAGAAAGCTTGAGATTTTTCTTTAATTGTAGACTTATTTAACTTAAATATTCTCATTAGAAAGTAAAAGTTATCTAGCGTACTCATAATCTAACAAAGTTAATTATAAAGCAATATTTTGGCTTCAAACTAAACTAGTTATTTTCTATTCAAACTAGTCCTTGTCAAACTACATAATATTATGTTCAAAGGTACGCATAGCGAAAGGCCTAAAGTAAACTTTCTCTAAACTTGTATAAGAGGAATTAATGCTTCGTCGAACCCTTTGCAGTCATACGTTCTTACTCATAAGTTAACATGCAAATGAGCCTGGCCAGAAGTCTGGCTAAGGGCAGGGCTGGATTGTGAGGGCGGATAACATTAGCGTGTCTCGCTTATACTTCTAACGATATTCAAACGACATAATTCGGAAAAGAAATTGGTAGAAATGTATTAAAAGTGAACTTAAGACCCCAAAGAGCGGCTAGAAATCACAATGAAAATATCCACAACCGAACATATAACCTCCTCGTTTTTGGAAGTCGGTTAATGAAATGAATGTGATAGTCATATAGGAGTGAGAATAAGTTTTTTGTTTTTTTTTTACATGATATTTAGGATGCAAACGAGCAGACGGGTTACCCGATGGGAAGCAACTGCCGACACTGACACTTGTGACATCCGAAGAGTCGCAAGTGCGTTGCCAGCCTTTATGAGGGAATAGCGAATGGGAATAGGGATTTATGGGCCCAAAATTTTTCAAGTTATTGCTGCTCTTCGCTCTACTTCCTCTGCATTACTGTTCTTCTCGAATAATATTGTTTGGCTAAATTTCTTAAAGAAAAAAACTTGATCGGCGAGTTAGTAATATAGTTTGTCATGACCAATGTTTTTTCCAGGTTAATTTCTAGTTCGACTATCAAACTGGCTCGATGTAAACCATCAATCGTGGTATTAAGTTGCAATGGCTCTTCGGAAAATAATACAATATCGTCGGCTGAGATGGTTTAAGAAATGACCATATTTACTAGAGGTCTACTTGGTCAAAATTCGACCATAAATATTTAAATCTATCGTGTAGAGGAGCTCTAAAAAGTATAATCTATTCTCAACTCAATCAAAAGACTTTAATTTATTAAAGTTCTCGTTACCAGGCTATTCAATTTAAAAAAAAAACAGACTTCAGCCATAAACAGAAGAGTATTTTGTGTATGATTATCGTGTGATGTCAAAATATTGCAGTGTACGTAGCATTTTATTAACTAAAATATCAATATAAAAATATCCAAAATTAAAGCGGAATACCAATGTTATTTTAAAAACAAATTTTAAAATAACATTGGTATTGCACGCCCCTCGTCCATATCAACTATAACTGGGAGAAATTTCATGCTTTTACATCTACACGTCTTTCGTAAAATTATAAATATTTTTTTCTAGGGCGACAATGGATAATTTGATGACGATAATAAACCGTATAGATCGACAATTTGCAATTTTCAAACCGCTAGAATCTAACAATTAACATCAAGGTTAATACCAATCGATATCTTTAACAAGGGGCAAACCATGTTATGAAAAACTTTCTTATTACAGTACCTTAATACAAAATTCTCCTGACCAATCTATACTAATCATATAAAGCTAAAGAGTTTGTCTATTTGTTTAAACGCGCTAATCTAAGAAATATCATTGAAAAAATGTTGTAAAAACGGGATACTTTATAAAGTTTCGCGAGGACGTAATCGCGGGCTACATAGCTAGTGATAAATAAATGTTCAAAAGACATTACACATAAACTCCTCCTTTTTGGAAGTCAGTTAAAAACAGAACTAACCAAATTTACAGACAAGGCCGTAGTAGACGTCGCAAACTTTCATTGTGCGCTAAGCACCATTGTTAAACGTTTGTCAAATACAAAGAAGTTCAAACGAGATTTGTCATTCTCTGTTAATGCTTGTGAAGAGGGAATCTTGGTAGTTCTTTTCATCGCTGGTGGATCTTTAAAAGCGGTTTGAAACTGTAACCTTGAGTTATTCTTTAGTTACTGAATTGACAATTCTTTAGCGCTTTGCTGTTACCAGCGAAACAGCGCAAGGACATATAATTTTTACCCGACTACGGCGAAGAAAAAAGACATGAATGTAAAATATAAAATATCATTTATTTTCTTATTTTACAATTTTGTGTACATGACGAGAGATGAGATCGACCTAGTGTCATGAAACGCTTGTGTCAGGTGTACTAAAATAATGTATGGGCAGTGGGCTACAGGAGGCCTCGCATCGCATCCTCATACTTCCGAGGCTTTATTTGGGCAGTTTCGACGTCATTCGTACATCGCGCAGTGGCAATAAAATGGCATAGCCACGCCAAAACTTTTACCAATCAACATAATTTATTCAAAATCATCTATCGAATAGATGAACTCATAAAAGTTATGAACCGGCCATCTAGACTTTCGTATCTATTTACCATGCTAAAAGCGAAAGCGTGACCGTCTGTTACCCCTTAACGCCCAAACACCGCTGAATGTATTTTATGTATTATAATCCCAAAAAAATATATACGGTTTTTGGTGCAACTGAGTTAGAAAGTCTCCTAGTAGGTGCTAATCAGATTAATCAATAATGCGTTTAGATCGGCTTAGAGGCCTGTCAGAGGAGTGGTGGTCTCCACGCGACATCGCGTGACGAACCTGCCGTTCTGTTTCAGGGTGAATGATACGTCTGTGCATCACATATGACATGTTATTAAGCTCAATAGGAAGTAGGATGTAGGCGTGCGTGGCTTTATGTAGTCAAAATAACATATCGACGACCTCTGTAGCTTAGGGAGTAGCGGGTTCGAATACCGCCGACGGAGCAAAAGTTTTTCAATCTTCCTGGGTCTTGAATGTGTATTAAATATGTGTGTCATATAATAAAATCCTCAATATGTATAAAAAGTATTGAATATATATCCGTTGTCTGGTTACCTGTAACACAAGTTATTCGGGTACTTAGCACGGAGCCAGGCTGACGTGATGTGAAGCGTCCATAGATATTATTATTATAATAATATTTTTTTTTAAAAATTATTATTATAATAATTTTGATTTTTGACTAAAGTAATGAAATTTTTAAGTATTTCATTTGAATCGTTTAAAATAACACTTTGAAATTCAACTTCACACTGACCGGTTTTATATAAGAGCCCACTTTTCGAGTAGATAGGCATGTAATGTTTTAAGGCAGCATATATCTAAGTTGTTTGATGATAATGAACAACGCTTATTATGCTGCAGCTGTTAAATCATGAATGTCAAATATTATGATTTATGGCTTAAATTATAAAGCCTCTACTAATAGGGAATATGCATGATTTTTTTTCTTTCTTTAAATAAATCTATAGGTTTTTGATAAAATTGAAAACAGGAAAGTTACAAGCCTTAAAAGTAGTCATCCTACTTGTTTGTCAATAGAATTCAAAGATTTTTTGTAATTCTGTATATCTTTTAGCCCACTATCATAATAATTTGTATTAAATAAATTTTGTTTTACACGCATCTTCCCTATTCCATTGGAACACCTTAATTGACTTGATCGTCATCAACAGCGCGACGCTATGCGGCGTGTTGGTGGCGGTGTGCGCGGCGTGTTGGAAACGCTCCCCATCATCAGACAAGCCGGAGGAGGTGGCTGACTGCCGGGGAATATACACCGTCAGCGCCGATACCAGGTTACATCAGGTGAGTTAATAATTATAATAATCTTTATTGACACCAAAGAGTTGTACATATTAATACTAGAGCCTCTGACCTCTGCACTGGTGTTAACTGTATTGCAGAGGCCAGCGTCTACGCCCATGTAATACAATAGTTTTACAAAGTATCAGAACTAGATGTTATTATACAAAATAAATAAAAGATTTTCGAATTTTTTAATATGGTGGAAGTTGGTGTGTATGTGTGTGTGTATGTGTGCGTGTGTAGGGGTGTTTGTGTGTGTCTATATATAATAGTCAGGCAAATGGTCGGTTTTGGCGTTAAACCGAATATAGATGCAAAGATTTGGACAATATTGCGATATTTTAGGGGTACATAGTTAGCTACTTTCTATTAGCACCTTTACACTTAACGTCAGGGTATGGTTGGTGAAAACATGCATAAGACCTATGGTGTCACCCATTTCTGTCACCCCAGAATACAATGACTCAACGCGCTGAATCGTAATAGCAATGTAATTAAACAACAACGAAAAACGCTAAAATTCACAATGCACAACTTTAACAAAACGAGATAATTTGTTAAACAAAGTTTTCCATGACCGGTGTGAGCTAGCGAGTTAACGTTATACGGGTAATCGCGCATTACACCCACTCAGTGTCATCGCAACTTACAGTATTTGGGAGGTAATAGGGCATATGCGTGTAAAACAAAATTTATTGAATGCAAATTATTATGATAGTAGGCCTAAATATATACAGAATCACAAAAAATCTTTGAATTCTGTTGAGAAATAAGTAAGATATTAGCGATGTAAGTTTTCTACCCATCTCTTTCTCTT
>JAOTAV010000722.1:0-10338 GCA_026546445.1 Cyclargus thomasi | reverse complement strand
TGTCACAGTTTTCGTTGCCATACTCCTCCGAAACGGCTTGACCGATTTTGATGAAATTTTTTGTGCTTATCCGGTATGTGTGAGAATCGACCAACATCTATTTTTCATTCCCCTAAATTATTTATATGGCAAAACAACGTTTGCCGGGCCAGCTAGTAGTAATATAAACGTTTACAAGTAGTTATAGCCTGCGGTTTCAGCTGTACGCGACGGCGGCCCCCTGCCAAATACAATGCCACTGGCAAATATTGCAAGTTTGTTACTGAATATCGCCAGTGTTGCTGAACCGTTCAGTAATTTACTGAATCGTCCTCGACTGAATAGCCGTTTATAACAATTGAGGGGTACTTTGAAATTATAATAAAGTTAAGTAAGGGTAAGTCTAATGTAACCTTAAATATGGTTTTTAATCTTAAAATAGAATCCTTTGTCCTGATCCACTGATCGTAGAAACACGAAATTTGGAGGGAATGTTCTACGTATGGAAAAGATGAAATAGTAGGAGATTTTTGAAATTCGTCTCCTAAGGGTGCAAAAAGGAGGGGTTAAAGTTATTATGGGAGAACGCGATTCCGTGATCCGATCTGATCCAAAATTTTCAAAAACATTGCTGGATACATTTCATGGAAGATCTAACTTATATTTCTTAAAATATACATATCCATAATAATATTATAAATGCGAAAGTGTGTCTGTGTGTCTTTGGGCTTAAAACCGCTGAATTGATTTTGCTGAAATTTTATTTTGTGTATATACTTTGGGTCGTGGAGAACACAGGATAATTTTTATACTTATTATACTAATTTGGCGCGACGGAGTTGCGGTTATCATCTAGTAATATATAATTCTTGTGTGCGTGTGTTTGTCACTGTCCTAAACAAGAGGACCGATTTTGATGAGTTTTACCCGACTGCGCCAGAAAAAGGTTTATGTTTTTCGAGAGTATGTATGTATGTATGTATGTATGTATGTATGTATGCATGTATGTATGTATGTATGTATGTATGTATGTATTTATGTGTGTATGTATGTATAATTGTGTGCATAATTGTATGTATAATTGTATCACACGCTCTGCAGCCTAAACGGCTTGATGGAATTTAACGCATGAGTTATCGTTAGATTTGTCTGGATAGCGCAAGTGACACTAGGTATATTCAATAATCAAAATGGCGGATTGAAGTCAAATAGTGAGGTTCTGAATTTTTTTTTCCACCCGCTAAGGTCGTGTAGGGTATCAAAATGAAGGGATTTAAATAGCCATTCTATAAATATACATAACTTGATGTTTAAATTATAATAGTTCCTGTAGACGGGTTTCCTGTATTTAGACATTTATGTTTGTGTGCGTTCAAGGGGACTCGAGAATGGTACTGATTGACAAACGAAGGCAGGCAGGACAATGTTTTTTCCAGAATAATAGCGGGTGTACATATTCCAATCCACTTTTAATATTTTTAGTAATCCAACACCGGATTCTAACACTGAATTGATAATAAATATCAACGCCTATGAACTTTCTGACAAGCACAGTAAGACTCTGGAACTGTCACTAGCAATATTCCGATACGACCTACGAATCTTCAAAAAGAAAGCGTAGGAATACGCTAAAACCTACACACCTCGGTAGTAACTTTCCATAAGGTAATAAGTTTGCTCGTTTACCTTCAAATAAAAAAAAAATGTGTCTGGCTTTGCGTTACTTGACGCGTATTTCAAAGCTAACATTTTACTACAAATAAACCTTGTCATGCAATGCTATAAATTTAATTAGTTCTAATTTTAAAAGGTCTAAAATAAACAAACTCCGTTATCATTTGACAAGAGTAATTTAGAATGTGGCGTGCAACACAATTGTTATAATAGCCATAATTATTTTCAACAATGTCTGAAATGAAAATAAACGTACATCACGCATACGTTCAGCAACTTTACTGGAATTTCACGAAGTGGCTAATGGAAGGGAAACGCACGCAAAAGTGTTTTAAAGCTCTAAGAAAATTTAATTTATATGGAGTTCAAATTGTGACTTCAAAACAGACCAAGTACGAGTAGGACTTGCGCACGAAGTTTTCGTACAATATTACAGCAAACATAGGTAAAAAATGTTTTTTTGTATGATAACCCAAGGTGGGTTCTCATATAAAATTATTAATTTTATTTAAATTTTATTACCAACTAGAGGATGCCCGCAACTCCGTTACGCTAAATTTCGTTTCTTGCGCGGAACCGTACATTTTACCGGGATAAAAAGTATCCTTGTCCTTCCCCGGAACACAAAGTATCTCCAAAACTGTCTGGAAATAAGAGGTCGTAATAACCCCCCAGATCAGACCAAGCTTTTACGCTTTGGGTACGGAAGCCTAAAACGGAATGTTATTAATTATTCGAGTCATATATAGGTATATTTTAGGAATTTTTTGTATGACTCTCCCCCCTTTGGTATTTATTAACTTTAGTAATATGATAATAAAAAATTTAACAATCGAGTTTTTTTATGAAAAATAAAGCACGTGATACTTGCTGGGACTCCCCCATAAGTGATATTTGGTTTGATTTAACTTGATCCTCTCTTAGAATACCACATGTAGTTAATGGATGCCCCCTAGGTAATATTTTTAAAAATGAAATTAGGGGGCAATCGAGCAGACAGGTCTCCTGAAGGTCGCGGATTGCGGTCTCCCATGGACGCTTGTAACAGCAGAAGCGTTGCAAGTGCGTAGCTGGTCTATTTAATGAAGGAATAGGCTCTTGTAGCCTAGCCCAGGGATTGGGAATGAGGAGTAGGTCTCCGGTTAACTCACTCACTAGAGTGAGCGCAACGCTCTTTTACGCAATTTTTTTGTGAGGTGGTATTTCTTCGGTTCAGTCGGTCAATTTGTGCCAAAGCATGGCCAGAGCCACGCGTGAAAGACCACGGTACATTTCTAGATCTGCTTAGATGTTTTGGTTCATGTATCTCCGAAACTACTCTCTCTTTGTTATACAAAGTATTGTTCAACTAAGTGATACTCCAAGTTTTGTCAAAATTAAATAAGTAGTTTTTAAGAATGGCAACAAATTAAATACGTACAAGTTTTAACTCTTTTTTTTTAATCATGATATCTTAAGAATCAATCATCAGGGTGTTCCTCAAATATACTAAGATAAAATTATAATTATTGATATTTGCGAAAATATTTTTACCTCTTTTCTGTCGGTCGGTGTCGGTAAAAATCATGTTTCATTTTTAGCCCAACAAAAGCTGAACTTACCAACGTAGTCTAAGATCAGTTTATTTTACACATTAACGGGAGGACAGCAGGTATTCCATACAATGCCTAGGCATTATATAGATTACCTAGGCAAAGTATGTAATGGATAATGGTATTATCCATTAAATACAACTATATAAAATTTCATAAAATTGCCTGATCGCATCAGACATTTTTTACACTACCCGGGCATTGTATAGAACGCCTGCGTCATACACATTACCGGTAACATATATATTTAATTTTAGTGTTCGAGTATTTGTTTCTACTTCTCTAAAATGACTGGATCAATTCAAGGGTGAGAATTGTTTGGACTCATAATACCAAGACCTGCAGCAGCATGTGTCGGGTGCGCTATATAATTATTTTTTTAGATATTACTATGCATATAGCATATTAACGCACGTTTAATGAGTTGTGGTCACCCGTAGTAACATTAAAGCTACTTAGCGGATTAATTGTGCTGTTAATTTATAATCCTATGAATATCATTACCCCAATTATACCAGATATTGTTATTACTGATCGAAAATACATATTACGTAGGGTAGGTACAGGATCACATAATAATAACTGTCCCATGCCCACCCACCTCATTGAGCGGTATTTGTTAACCCTTAGCCCTGAGGGCTATATTAGCTGGTTCCTACACCAACCGAACATAAAAATCGGTGATACCTGTAAAGGTTAAATACTGTAAAAAAGTAGGTGATAATACTTAAAGTTTTGAATATAGAGTTCACTGTGAAAGTAGCAGGGCTGAAATCGATTTTTTTGTGATTTGTATAAACTAGACGTCCTAACGACATGAGTTTTGCACATACGAATCTAAAAACATTTTTTTTTGTTTTCGACGTTGTCATTTATAAAGGAGACGTACATACAGCCTAAGTATTATCTATTTATCTATCTTAAAAAGACAAAACACTGTATTCAAGAATTTTGCCTTTTCAAGTTAGTTTTGTTACACCCTTTACAGACCAGGTGAACTCTATTATTAATTCACAATTCAAGATACTCATTAAGAAATTGACAATCATAGTGAAGTGGTCGGAAACTTCGTCAATATCTATTGAATAGTTCAGCGACAATCAACCCTTTTGATCCCTCCTCAAAGTTACGTCAAAGGTTTCCAACAAATTTAATTCATAATTGTGTGGACTTATACGTTTATTTCTTTGCTTGAAAAAAAAGTTTGGGAATTTGAAAAAGGAACTTCGTGCATTTTTTTACAGGCAAGTTTTTGAGATAGTTTCTTGTCCTTATCGTGTTAAAAAAATAACGGATACATTTTGGAGTGATATTGGAATTTTTGATGCTTATAAAAGTAGGTATATACACTTTTAACTTTTAATGATGATTAAAGCTGAAATATTATACGAGTACATTGCCTGACACTGAGTATAAAAATCTATACTTCTAACGAAGCAACCAATTGACTTGATATTTTGCACATACAGTGAACGGACGGTGGGTAATATAAAGATACTTTTGGTCCTGGGAAAACATAATTTTTCAAATTATTCGTATTTTAACACGATTTTCGAATCTCACACAAGAGAAGGCGTAGGCAAAATATAGTGTGTGTATTCTTCGAATGCAAATAAAATTTAAATCTTGAAATCAAATAAAAAAATTTGGTTCCAATAATTGTGTTACAATAATCCTGTCGAATCTATCTCTCTTCGAAAAATGTTTATAACTATTTATAGCATTGTATTATAAACAACAAGTTTTAATTTATACAGTTATATTTAAATACAACATTTTTATATTTATATACAACAAGTTTATATTGTATTATATACAACTTATGGCTAGTTTCCATAAGTTTATATTATAAAGTCTTCCTAAAAATACAATGGATCAGCCATTGTATTTTTAGTACGAATTCATGTTACTTTTTAATGCTCCTTGAGAAGGCTCTCGGCCTATTTCCATGTATGTAATTTTAAAGTTTGTTAGTCAAAGGGGAACTCTGTAAAGTAGAGTTAATTTACATTTAAATGCATTACCCGGGGATCTTCGTGTGCGGTGCACGAACTGCCAGGAAACTCATTAAATAAGCTGGAAAAATTAAAACACAGCAAGGATATGAACATTTTTCTACTCCTGAAAGTTCTTAGTTCACAAGAATGTTTAATGTTGTACGTTATGAACAAGGAATGTATGAGTTTATGTAGTCTACAAGCATAATATTCTTTCTACATTTGAATTTTGTCATCTGAAAAAGTTTAGATCTTTTAAATTCAACTTTAAGAAAATAGAAGTGCATTTTTATATGACTGCGCCAGAAGGAAGGTTGTGTTTTTCGAGAGTTTGTATGTATAATTGTTTATCACGCTTTGCTTCCTAAACGGTTTAATGGATTTTAACGTATCGTTAGATTTGATAGCTTGATTTTGATAGCGAAAATGACAGTGGGTAAAATAAAAAAGTAAAAATTCAAAATGTTGGATTTTGAAGTCAAACTTTTATGTGGTTCCAAAAATTTTCATTAAAATGAAAATTTTATTAAAATGAATAGCTATTTTATAAATATACATAATTTGATGTTTAAATTTCAATTGTTTTTTCTGTTATACTGTGCCTCTTATAGTAAAATCTTTTAGTATCCTACAGAAATATTATTAATATACAATATACATTTTTGGGATTAATTTTCAAAGATAATAAGAGAATAATTGCTTTGTTGACAATGGTTTTGTGTTTTGCTAAAGAAAATGATATATATGACAAAAATATAACGAGAAAAGTGTTTTTATAAACAGAAAATGTTGTTTTTAACTACATCATTGCATTTATATTGACATTAACGTATAAACACAGCGAATCTTTTTAATTGACTTCCAAAAAGGAGATTATGTATTTGAGGGTTAAACACGTTTACCCAACATCAAAGGCTTACCCTAGCAATTACCAAGAAACTTACATGCCCCAATATTTGGAGTCGGATCCGATTAGCCATCCTAATTGCCTTATAAACCTGTTAAGTCCATCTTGCCGTGTCCCAGTTTGCCCAACAAGATTAGGGGTGCATCTTGACCTAAGTGTTGCCAGTTTGGGTAAATTCTTCCTAAATTATGGGTGGAACTTTTAATTTTTGTTAAGAATTTTAATCGCCTTTTTATAGAATTTTCTACGAGTTTTTTTAAAATAGATTGATATAAATTACACATTTTTTTTTAAATTTCATTAGAGCATCTTAATTAAATAAAAAAAAATGAACAATTTATAAGCTTGCTAGCTGACTAGTGAGTCTTTGTAAGTTATTTAAACAAAAGATTAAATTGAATAATATACTTTGTGAAATATGAGAGCCCTTTAAACTTCCATATTATCTTGGGAAGATAATATAATTCTATGAGTTGGTAACACTGCTTGACCTACTAACGGTTTAAAATTTACCACATCTTGGCTCGGATGGAAATTTCACAGTAAATTTATTTGAAATTATGATTGTGGCTGCGGTTACCGTATGTTATGACTGTAATATTTTACGCCTTAATAATATAGTTTTTACAGGGGTAGTTAAAGAGGTGTTGGTGTTATAAAAATTATAAATCTCCATTTTTTATATTAGTACCTATAAGAACAGGTCATGTGACCTAATTAAGGTATTTCGTATCATTTATTTGTTAATATTTAAAACTAGCGGTAAACAATTTACGATCCGCTGTGTAAACGAAGTCGTATTCTACTTTTACTGTAAAACACCAATAAAGATTATTATTGTATAAATTTAATGAAAATATTATATAATAAGGTAGAAGACAGAGTTTTGCCTTTCCATCGAGTATTCAGTACCTGATTTTGATTATAGCTAATAAATTATACTTTAAATTAAAAAAAAAACGAATACAATAAAAACAGCTGCACTTAGTTAATTGAATAATAAATAACATAGTTTTGACATCCGTGTTTTAGAAAATAGAGCCTGTCAAACCAACTCCTGATAAATCTCTGCCAGATATGTTGTGGATAGCTTATACGGCACTTATCAGGAAGTAGTAAATAGCCCCTTAAATTGATCCTAGTTATGCAAACAGGAACCAACATACACACAGTTCCGAAAAATCCAAAGGACATTTTGTGTATTTCATTATTCCTAAATTTAAAATTTCGTATATTTTTTATTATTTTAAATAAAGTTTTTTTGACTCGCACTCAGCACTCTGTACTCTAATGATAATATTTCATTTTAGGGACCGTACTCCGAAACTGTTAAGATTCAAACGTATGTATCGGGTTGCTAAGTCCTACTCTAATAAACATGAAAATGTATAAATATGTCGTTATTAAAATCGGGAAAAAAAATTCGAACAACTCCAAAAATATTTTCCCGGCATAATAAGTTCCTATTTGTTACCCAGAGCTAATAGCTATTAAATAAATAAAGATTTATTCAAATTTGTCCCGTACTTCCTGGGATTAGCTTGTACAAACAGACAAACAGATAAACAGAAAACTTTTTTCTTCGTCTATTACTGTTCCTTAGCTACACAACCACATTGATTATTGTGTAAAAATATTAAATGTACAGACACTCCAATTTTACTGTTTTATTATATGGATAGAAGAACAACTACGTTGCACCAAAAGTCATTTATCGCATGGGAACCGTACTTTTTTCCAGGATAAAAAGTATCCTATACCCTTCCCCGGGACTCAAAGTATCTTTAAACCGAATTTCAGCAAAATCGGCCAAGTGCTTTGGGTGTGAATATGTGACAGACAGACAGAAAGACGGACAGACAAACTTACGCATTCATAATATTAGTATGGAAGTATGAATATAAGTATGGATGCTTAAGAGTAGAACTCCAGTTTTTCGAGTCCATTTTAAAGACGGAATATTTTATTATAACTTCTTCATCGTTTTTCTCGGAGGCGACCTCCTTTCATTTGTTACAGCATCTTACTGTAATATGATTCTGGACTTATTCAGAGCTGAGTATAACGAAATTAATTTATAGTTACTGCAGAATTATTTCTTATTAACGTAGTTTATTTTTCCTGCTTTGCTCGCGTTAAAGAACGAACAAACTTTCATATTCATTTTATGCCATTGGGGGTGGAATAAATCAAATCGGATGCCTAGATCATAACGTCTACCTGCATGCCAAATTTCAGCCCTATCCGTCCAGTTGTTTTGGCTGTTAAAATGCTGCAATTTTATTCAAGTTCTAAATATTTCAATTTCAATACTCATATTTTTTTTTGACAGGTCTAAAGTGACTTTTTCATCAAAACTAGAGGAACTATAAATTTAAATCCATCAAGCTTTAAAATAATTATCTATTCTCATTTTAATCACAGACTTCAATTTGGCATAATGGTCTTGTGGTAACAAAAAAAAAACAAGGGCCATTAAATTTTATTTTAAAAAATAACAAACTTTTCCCATAAACAAAAAAGTATTTGATTATCGTGTCATCGAGTAGCTCTTAATAGTCTGTGCGTGTCATGACAAAAAATTGTAGTGTGCGTAGCTAATTCTTAATCTGGGGTGCGTAGTATAGTGTGCGTATCGTTTTGTTTATTAAAAATGTACACGACTACAGCATACTTTAAAAAAATATAGGTATTCCACGCTCCTACTCCATATCACCTATAACAGGGATAAATTTCATGCCTTTATATCTACGCGTCTTTCGTAAAAAGGGGTGTAAAGTTTTCCACTCGCGTATTAATAATAAATAGATAAGGCCGACCGTTCTATAGTTATCACGATACAAACAGAAATCAAAAAAAGGAAAGCCAGTGGAGGTTTCTGCATCGGTCGGAATTACATTCCATGTAAGACATAATCTGTCGGCTGGATTTTGCATAACGCGACCAAATTAAATAGTTCCGCAATCAGGCTCGCAATCAACTTCCCTGATAATACATACAGAAATGTGATTTGGCCCCAAGTTCTTTACTCACTCGCTCAGAATCCAATTAAAAAATCCACGTCACCCCCATCGAAAATGTCCCCATTAATGTAAAACAAATTCGCGAATCGCAACTTAATCAAAGAAAACTTTTAACGAATACAAAATGAGACATCTCACACGGAGTTCCGCCAAACTTAATATTTATAAACGAAGCATGTTTCATTTGGATTTCGTGAATGTAATTAAAGGCTTAATTTACGATACGTAAATACAGAATCACGTTTCGATTCACGTGCAGGGCTTTTCTCGACTTAACCGACGACAGTTTTAGGGCCGGCGTACATTGCTGTAAATCGCTTTTTTAAATTTATTTCTAAGTACAAGTAAACAGAGATGAAGAGTTTGATAGTGAATACGGGGCTTCATATTACAAATGAGGTAATAATGTTGTGCTATTAAAAATTACAAGCAAATAAGCTATGATACATGGTTGGGCTATAAGTGCATAAAGACAGCGTAAACGCAATCAAATGTATAAATAAATATGTCCGTTTGTTTGCAAAGAGAACCGTGAAACAGCGTTTGCGCTGTCTTCCTTCGAGCGAATGAGTATACCGCAGGTCCTATTAACTACACTCATTGTTCCTTTTATATATTTCTAAAGCCTATTGCCTCATAAAAAGTCCATCTAAACGGCATTTCTGCTGTTGCAAGGTCCATGGGCGAAGGCAGTTGCTTTCCATACTCTCTGCTCGTTTTCCCTAAAAAGCTTTTCTCTAATTTCTGCGATGCGATTTCATCTTGTGCACAAGCCCTTACGGCAATTTTAAGCACATTGCTCCGAACTAAGTACCGCGACGTTCGGAATTAATTTCACTTGATACTTAATTAGAATTTGGGAGCGTTTGTTTTTTGACATTGACATTTAATTCCCACACAGTGTGTTATTTCAATATGGCGATGCTAAACCAAGGTTTAGGTTCCTGGTAAAGATAATACTATGTCATCTACATCCTTAATTATCCTTACTAATAATATAAATGGGAAAGTGTGTTTTTTTGTTTGTTTGTCCTTCCTTCACGCTCTAACAAAGCAACCAATCGACTTTTTTTCCATAGACTTTGTTAGTTTGTTCATAGAGAAATTATACCTAGAGTAGCGGATCCTATACAAACTAGCGTGTCCGTAGGTTTTATTTCAGACCT
>JAOTAV010000721.1:0-10340 GCA_026546445.1 Cyclargus thomasi | reverse complement strand
GGGTACTTAGCACAGGGCCAGACTGACGTGGTGTGAAGCGTCCATAGATATTATTATTATTATATTATTATTATTATAAAGAAACCGTATTTTTTGGAGTCGGGTAAAAAGCCAGCCAGTCTATAAGCCTCGAATATCTCACTGTATAAGAGTATTATAGTCTAAGAGCTTACCTTCAAAAGAGCGACAAAGTTTGACTTCCGTTTACTTTTGTCATCATCTTTGATCATCTCCGCCAACCGCTCCGCGACTAGACACATCAGTTCTACACTGTTGTGGAACGATTCATCCTTCTGGTCGGCGAAGTAGTCGAAGTTTTTGAGGTTTTTGCTGAAAAATAAAAATATATAGCATTGGCAAACCTTTAAGATTGTTTATAGCCTAAGCGGCCAACTCCGTCGTCAGTTTGGAGTCTAATTTATTCTAGACACATTAAAATATCCACCCAATCACAATTTTGGACTCCGAAAAAGAGACATTCTTATGCAAAATATATTTCTCTTTCTCTTATGCCTTTCGATGATTCAGTTTTTTCGTGTGACTAACTTTCTTGATATGTCGAAGACTTGGAGTCCAATTTATGACATCGAAATGTCAATTTTGTTACATGGTAAATACCTTATAAGCAGTTTTGGACTCCCAAGCTGGGACAACCTTACATTAGCCAAAAAACATATATCTATCCCTTTCACACCTATGACTTCTGATGTTACATCTCGTTCTAACTCACCTCATCTCACAGCCTTCCCATAGACGTCTATACACATAGCACTCTGAGAACACCCATAGATGTGTAAAGTATGTCTTGTACTCTGAGTTGTCTATCCAGCTGAAAAAAAGAGTAAATTATATGTACTTGTGGCCACCCTCTAGTCGAAATTCGACCGAGAATATTTCTCAATTCAATCACAAACTTTAATTTGGCATAAAGGTCTCGGTAGCCAGGCCATTAAATTAAAAAAAACACATACTAAAACTATAAAAAAAAGAGTATTTCGTGTATGATTATTGTGTCATGACAAAATATTGTATTGTGCGTGTTGTAGTGTAAAAATATGTAAGATAAGAGCATATTTTAAAATAATATTGGTATTCCACGCTTCTCCTCCATATCCTATAACTGGGAGAAATTTCTTCCCTTATCGCTATGCGTCTTTTGTAAG
This sequence comes from Cyclargus thomasi, assembly GCA_026546445.1. NCBI lineage: Eukaryota > Metazoa > Arthropoda > Insecta > Lepidoptera > Lycaenidae > Cyclargus > Cyclargus thomasi. The sequence goes on along the minus strand of JAOTAV010000721.1, from coordinate 9,177 downwards.
AAAAGGTGCAAAAATTTTCCGTTCCCTGCGCTGAGAGTGAAGAAGCGTTTTCTGATTTGTCTTGAACATTGTCATAAAAATCACAAATTTTTTGATGGTTCACCAAAAAAAAAAATAAACATGGCGGCTGTGCGACGCTGTTATAGGTAATGAAACATATTTTTTTCTAATACATACTGCGATATGAGCATAAAATGAAAGGGCTTAGCAAAAGGACATCAGAATGGTATATATTCATCTTTTTACTAACCTACTACCAATAAATTAATTTTAAACAAAAAATAAAAACCGACTTCCACAATAAAAAATGATAGATGTACTGAAAAGTAATAAATAATTATTTTTCTCTGTTAGTGCCTTATAAGGATTGGCGTGAGCCTCAACATTAAACGTAATTAATCAATCTTTATACCTTTGAAGTCGGTACCAGCTTAATTTCTTAGATTCTAGACATTTAACTCACGCTTAAACTTAAGTTATAAAGACTGATTACGGTTAATATTGAAGCTTCTTTTTAAGACACAAACAGAGAAAAAGAATTATTTATTTCTTTTCAGTTCTTCCATCATTTTTTTTTTTGCTGTGGAAGTCGGTTTTTATTTTTTGTTAAAAAAAATTATTTAAATTATCACAACAGTTAAAAAATAATACTCTATTTTCAATCAGTCCTACTCTAATTTTTTAGGTATTGATTTTTAGTTTCTCAATTTAAGCTCATTAATAAAGAAATTAGGATGTCACCTGTTCCACAACTCCGCCTCAGGCGTGCCTGCTTGTGGTTTGTTAAACGGCTTTTTAATATCCAAACTTCCATGCTATATGGATAAGTATGGAAAGAGGAATTTATTATGGGAGTATGGATATTAATATCGAAATATGGAAGTATGGGAGTATGTATGTCACCTGTTCCACAAGTCCGCCTCAGGCGTGCCAGCTTGTAGTTTCTCAAACGGCTTGTTCGTGACGAGATCGCTCTTGAGCTTAGTGATGTGCTTAATGAGGCCCACAATGTCGTCGTCCGTCTGAAATTAAAAAAAAATCAAAATCTTTTATTCAAAATAAGTGTTGTCCGCATGTAAGTTTGCGTGAAATTTTATAAATTATCCCGATTTTATCACATAGTTGGATTACTGCTCGGCTCGTATTGGTCGTAGCGTGATGTTATATAGCCTGTAGCCTTCCTCGATAAATGGACTGACCAACACAAAAAGATTTATTCCATTTCGGCCAGTAGGACTGAAATTAAAGCGTTCACACGAACAAACAAACTCTTCAGCTATATATTATTAGTATAGTTTAAGGTAGCCGTGGGAGAGCCAGGCTATATCACGGCCATACAGAAAAACGGCGTGAAGCAGAGCTTGCGTTTCGAGATTCGTTTGCCGGAGTGCCACTTGAGAGTATATTAACTATCTCCTCAATTTACTGTCTTGCAACATTTCTGATGTTGCTTGTGTGTGTTGTGTCCACGGGCGTTGCTTTCCGTCAGGTGTCCCGTATACTCTTTTGCCCCTTTTCTAAAGCATTCCACGGGAGCATTTCATATATGATATATAAAAAGTATCCTTTATCTAAAGTCAGCCAATACCCTACCTGTATACGGAGCCCTTTGTATGTGAGTCCAACTCGTACTTGGCCGAATTTTCACATTTTATTATAGCCTACGTCATTCTTTAGTCTTTGATATGTGGGAATCTAACTTTCGAGTTTATTCGTGACAAACATACAAAAATACTAATCTTTCCTCTTTATTAATATTGTAAGAAATACTCACAGCATTATGTTCCTTCTTAATCTTGGTTCCCTCCCTTGACAGTTGGTCTATCACCTTGGTTAATATTATTGGTAGTCGCTCCTTCAGTGAGTAGTACGCGAAACTCCTGAAATCATACATTGAACTTGGCTTACGACGCTTCCGCGTGTCACTTACTTTTGTTGGCACGGTAGTGGCATCGCCAAGTCGAGTGCGAAGCAAATACTGCCGTAACCATCTTTACACCCCCTATTTGAGAACCTCTGGATATATAAACTATAAAAACTAGGATAATCGATTTTTTTTCTTTCGAATTTAAATTTGGAAAAAAACATGATTATTTTGAAGACTGTTGTGGTGATTTTTAATAATAATAATAAACAAATGGCAGTACGGTCGAACCTTTGACTTGGCACGTCTTTTTCATTTCTTTTTTTTTTTGGAGAGAAACGAGCGGCTCAATCGAGACTTGGCCTGTTTTTTACAATTTTTTTTTTGGTGGGGCGTGAAATGTCTTAAATGTGAAAATGTTTTTGCGACAATCACGCCATGAATACTAAACGGATTTTGAGTACATTGGTATAATTTTGAATGCAGATAGGGTGCCGTCTTAAATTACTGAAAACTATGTAAGAATGCCATAATAATATTATGACGTAATATGGGGCTATTAGCAAGCACCTTAAATGCCTTACGTAACTTATGGACGTTCCCTGAGGTGATATAAAAGAACACAGTTGGTAATTTATTCATATTTTTTTCACATACAACATCGTATAATCCATTTGTATGTATTTATTTAAAATGTAAATTTTAATGTGTGAATAGTTGAAAACTACACGCGCATAATTAAGCAAACGCCGTTGGAACCGCGCCTTTTTCGTCATCGGCTCTCCTCCCCTTCTTCATATCTGTACCAAACTTTATAAAAATCGGCACACCAGCGAATCGATCTTTAAAAAATCTTGCGTAATTTTATCGATGTCTTTAGTTCCACGTTGTAAGTGCCACGTATTTAAATGATAAGGTTTATTTAGTTATAAATTATTATTATTATCAGTCAAGCATAAAATAAACAAACTATTTTCCTGTTTGTACGACGGAGAAATAAAATGTTTATCATTGTGTACAGTCAAGAAACAATATCGGCTTTATCACTATGGGATTAGGGTTTAAGTTTATACTTTCGATTATAATTTTCGTATTACTACAACTAATGTTTATTTAAATGAAAACAAAGAATATTTCTGTACAAATAATGTATATATTTTTTTAATTTAATTCTATAAAATTGTAAAAGACGGTGCCGCCCGAACAGGGACTTGAACCCTGGACCCTTGGATTAAAAGTCCAATGCTCTACCGACTGAGCTATCCGGGCTGTGTAAATGTGTGCGAAATTATGGTTCACTAACTTTAATGGCAATTGCAGACAGCTTATATCAGTGTCTTTACCATGAGTTTCAAGAAATAGTATTTGTCGATACACGATGTCAACTACGTAAAATTTTTAGCAAGGCGAAGTCTTACAACGCCTCTGGAGGTCACTTGCGGAACTAAAATTGCCGTACTAAAAATTCATGTAGTGGCCATCGAGCATCAACAAAAACTATTTGCGTGCGTTTTCCGTATCAGGTTTCCGAATTCGTTTTACGAATGCTTTGTATGTGGAATTCGTTCCATAGGGGAAGCAAGTGAATGTGCCCGCTAACTAGCTGAGATCGGGTAATGTCTCATCAACCAGCACCCTCTCAAGTGTGAACCAAAGGCCACTAGGCCACGGACGCTCTAAATGTAACAGATATAGAGTTTTATGAGTGTAGGGCACGTTATTTCTGTCGTCCTTTATACCTACCTAAATTTACTGCCTTCCTAGAATTTAGGAAGCTGCTGCCCTCTAAATGACCTTAGCCAGTCTATTTATGAATTCAGACCTGACATGTATGTGAGATATATGAAGAATATTTAGGTTTAGGTTTAAAGATTCTTTATTTAAAAGAAAAGATTACAAAATCACTAACGAGAAATACATTGTTTGACTTAATAATTTCTAAGGTTTGCGCGAGTATCACTCATGGCTTTTTGCGGCAGTGGTTACGGGTGGACTGTCAGTCCAACGTGAGGAATCAAAAAAGTGCTCCGCAACAAATTTCGTAAGTGTTAAAAAACCATACATTGTTTGACTTAAAGTTAATATTTAAAAACGGTAGTGCCACTGCCAAGATGATTTATAGATACAGGTAGCATTGAGAAAGTATTTTTACACTAAAAGTTAAAATTTAGGAATTAAGGTAGTATATAATATGATGATAAATGTGTATGTGTGTGTGTGTGTTCTATGATAAGTGTGCGTGTGTGTATGTAGGTTTGTTTGTATATATTACATATAAATGTGTTTGTCTGTACGGTGGCTTTGCTGCATGGACATCAAGTTAGGACTCTTTAATATGAGAAGTTATTAGGAATTTAAATTTTTAAAGTTTTAGTTTCTTATACCTTCTGGTAGGGACTTTAGACATCCCAGGTTATTGGCGCCGAAAAAAAATACCAAATTTTCACACCCACCTCTTAAATATTCCTTGCAAATGCACATTTGGTGGTGTAGCAATATCCAATATTAGTTCATTCTTTTCATTACGAATAAATGGACCGCCGTATATGAACTCGGGCGAAGTAGACTTGCATTCTTTTGAACACTCCGTAGATTCTTTATTCTCGCTCATTTCTTTCACGGAAATTTTTTATTATTTAAATTAATTTGTTGAGATTTTTAAAATTTTTGTTTGACTGCGGGTTTTATACTAATTTTTGACGTTTGCTGTCAGATTAATAATCACAGCTGATTTTGACATTTTGTTTTTTTATGTTTTGTAAGGGACAAAAGCTTCTAAGTGCCGGCTTAAATTATAAATGTATCACAACGTAAATCACAACAAAGAGCAACATAATAAATCTTTTATAAATAACACCCGTCCGTTTTTTAATGTCGTCAATCTTATTTCAGCAACAAACAATGAATAATTTTTGATTCACAAATCCCGCCTTCAAGTCTGTTTGTACAGTTACAAGTAGTAAAAGAAGCAATCACTTTTAATAAAAACCACGTTTAATTATAATAAATGATAATCAACCACTCATAAACGTTATTCTTTAGCGCTGAAAGAAATAAAAAAATGAACTTACATGCCATAAACACCAGACATGTGAAGATTCTTCGGCGTAACTATTTTCATCACAGGGAGATTAGTATCGATAGGCCAGTCGTAGGCCGGCATTTTATTATTAGATAAACTTCACAAAAACTTGACTAAAACTTGACAAAACAATATGCCTTTAATTTGAGAAACAAAACACGTACGCGATTTCGCGCGATGCGTCGAAAATAACGCGTCCGTGAAATCTATAAATACATTTGGCCCATTTCTATTGAAAACTTTTGTTATATTGACAGTAAGTCAAAAGATGCTTCTGCACGAATAGTCAAATTTAGGGTGTGTATGAACATAGAGAAATTATACCTAATGTATAATAAAATAATTTGTCTATGGTATGAATCAGAGCTGACTGTAAAAGTTGCAACGTTGAAAGTGCGTTTTACTTTTGTATGGGAAAACTTTTGACGCCAAGTATGGCGCTTGCGCATAATAAAAATCACAAAATAAAATTATTCTTTCAGCGTTGCTACTTTCACAGTTAACTCGATAAAAGAAACACACTTACCACTTATTATTACACTCGTGTGTAAGTGAATGTGTAAGTTGCGTAACTTCTCTATACAGTGGCGTAACTACAAGGTGGCAAGACGGCAAAATGCCACGGGCCTCCAGTCGGAAGGGGCCCCCGATGTGCCCCCAGATATAATAACCGCTTGACGTGTTTTTGTATTGGATTGACATAGTGGAACAAAAAAGAATTTGCCACGGGCCTCGAACTGTATAGTAACGCTGTCTGTATATTACCTCGTATGATGTACCATGATACATACATACGGATGCATATTGCCGTGGGAGAGGCATGCTTTATAGCACGAATGAGCTGGAATTCCCAGTTCGGCAGTTGCTTTCCATTACGTAACTCCTCTGCTGCTTGGCCCATAAATATCTTCAAAATTAGATTCTGAATGCCGAGTGAGAGTTTTTTTTCAGATCCACCGTGAACGCGTTTCGCGTTAACTAATATTTTATGTGGGATTTGTACAGCGCCACCTTGCGATGCTCACGGTCACATTTACAATTCCCATATAAAATCTTAGTAAACGCGAAACGCGTTCACGATCGAGTGTGGCGCGTTGCGGGCGCCATCTAGTAATTAATTAAAACACTATTTTTGTATAAAAATCATATATATTATTAAGACTTCAAATATGTAAAATATCGTACACAGTGTACTAACAAAATTTCACAATTCAAACATAACATAAAATTCTTCCATCATAAAATAAAAAATCGTAAATTTAAGAAAAAAATAGACATGGCATTTGACAACAGCATTTTTTACAAACCTTTTTTTAAGTTTCTTAAGTCTATTATAATAACGAAATTATAATATCAGTCTTAAAAACGTACCTCGTTATATCAAATTCATAACACTAAATTCATATTTATTCAACAAGTATTTAAACTTGTATGAACAAATACACATTCCCTCATACTAAAAGGGAAGTCTTCTGACTTTTTCTACATTTCAGAAACAGTATCTTAAATCTTAATATACAGTTTATTATCTTTATGGCAGTGTAAATGTTCTATTAGTAAGGAAAGTGTATTTTGGGTAAATAGCATTTTTACAGCTCCTTCATTTTGTTTTACCTTAAAAAATAATTGTCAAAGACTTTTCTCATATTTTTTTTAAAGATAAAAGAATTGTAAATGAAGGAACTAAAAATAAAAATTGTGCGAACTAAGTTATACAGACAGTTATATTTTTTAATATGACAGTTATTAAAATATTCAAATTCAAAATAAAACCATATTACTTAAGTAGTAACATAAAACATTTGACACCACATATTAAAAAAATAACAATAATGAGAACCATACATAACATTTAAAAATATTTAAAATGCACATGCATAAAATCTTTAGAAACACAAATATTTTTCATCAAATAGTAACACAATTTAAAATTCTTATTAAAAATACTCATGATATTTTATGGTCATATCTTAAAATTAGTCAATAAAAATCTAAAATGTTCAAAATATTTACATATTAGCTTTATGGCCAAAATAGGTAAAAAAATAGAAAATTTAGTAAATGCAAATTGTTATGTTATGATTATTTCAATTTTTCGTTGGTCAAATAGTTAATTAAAACAGAGTTTTAATACACTACAAGTTCTCATATTTTGCTTAAAAGCGAACACATTATTGTCACCAGCAACTGTTTCTTATTTGTCAATTTTGATCAGATAAAATAAAGGTATAGTCAATAATTTTAAAACATATCTTTTTTTAATACATGATTTTTTTGTATTTTAATTTTTTATATATTTACTACATTAGTACTTTTTAATGTTATCTTTGCTGAATTATGAATATCATTTTAATGAGTCCAAAACATTTTGAAGTGGATATAATGCAAAGCACGAAATCATTATTACTTTAAAACTAACAATTTTAGTTTTTTTTTGTTATATTTCAGATATTTTTGTGTTTTTTTAATCCAGTAAATTTTTTCATTTTAACACATTTTGAGATGTTTTAAATTCTAAAGCATTTTAAAAAAAAAGTGTAACGTCATAAAATTCTAAACTAGTAATCTAAATATTATGTCACGATTTATTAAATGTATCAATAAAGAGATCAATTAGAATTAATTCAAATATTGTGCAAATCAAACAAATATTTCAAAATCACGACAGTGGCGCCACAGCCCACAACTGATAAAATACGAACAAGTTGCTGTAGTAAAACAAAAAACAAGCAAACACGCTTTAAGTCAGAATATAAAATGATACATTATGATAGTCAATTTAAAATACGATATAAAATGAGTTTTTGTCAAAAATGTATAAAACTGAAAACAGCGCCCCTAACGGACGAAAAAGTACAATTGTTTATCATATCAAAATAAATAGTTATTAATAAGTACTTAGAAAAAAAAATATTTCAGTTTGTAAGTGCAGTCATATTATATCATGATACAAATAAGTCTAAAAAATTATCAAAAGAGGCAAGCAAAGTTGACCCTTAAACCCATAATGCCTCTGCATTTTATAAATTCAATATTAATAAAAACAGCCAAAAAATTGCACTATAAAGAAAATAATGTTTATAGTTAATTTTTTTTATTACAAAAAAAATCTTAACAAAGGTAATTTACTGCTGCGCGTAGAAGCACAACTTGCTAAGATGAAAGTTATATTACACTTAAACATGTTTTAATAACTTACATTTGTTTTACATTCTACCAATTGGATTGGTGTATCGTCTCTTACCGTTGCTTTTGATGGGAGTACTCTTGAGTTTCACAGTTGTGGAGACAAGGGGTTTACCATTATTGCTGTTTCTTAACACTGGGCAGTATGTGCTAAAAATGAAACAATATTATGAGTATAATATTATGGTAGCCTGGTATATATGATTTTGTTTCCCCAGTAAGAATCATTCTCTGTTCCAGGTCAGTTGAAAAAAAATTTAAAAACTAGATGTAAGGTTGGAAAAAGTACAATACATCGAAAATGCGAAAACGACAAAATTGGATCAGTTTTTTTGGGTGACGCATACACAAAAATCAAAACACTTTTAAAACATTTCTAGAGTTTCATACCAAAAGGGTAAAAGCGTGACCCTGTGATTAATAGTCAGCCCTCAGTACTTCAGAGCATGATCAAAAATTTTAAGATATTAAAAAAAATTGTTATTCTGTTTTCATTTATATTTATAAGACCTTGTGATTCATAAAAGTAAAGAGAACGGTTTAGTTTTAAATTTTATCTAGTAACACACATCAAGTTTTTACAAAATAATATTCAAAACCACTTCTACAAACTAACAGAATAATACTTTTATATACATAGGGAAATTCTATTTTGCGATCTAAACTAATCGGTAGCGTGTCTAAACTGCTCGTGCGGCCTGCCCAAACTCTAAATAATACCAAAGAGGTTGCAATATGAACAGCATCATGTTTTGAGTACTAAGCGCTATATAATTATGTGCCTAAGACTTCGAAATGTCTCCAGTCTGGTAATAGCTAGAGATGAAATTTTTACGGAATTTGTATTTTTGTTGACGCTCTAACAACCATGTTTTTTATGTTTCTTTTTAAAGCTAGATGGCGCTGCAATACCTCTGCATCGCGCTATTGTTAGCATTTTTGTCGTGGGAGAGCCATGCTTCGGCACTAATGGGCCGGCTCGACCGGAGTGATACCACGGCCTCACAGAAAACTGGCGCGAAACGGCGTTGTGCTGTGTTTCGTT
>JAOTAV010000720.1:0-10340 GCA_026546445.1 Cyclargus thomasi | reverse complement strand
TCGAAAACGCCCATCGTGTTGACACCCGCGTCGACATAATGGATACAGTATAATATTGTTGTCGAGGCGGTACAAAAGAAAAGTACTATTTTCCTAGGCTTTTTTAGGTGTATCTTCATGAATAAAGAGCTTAAAACTATTATTTTTTAATAACTTGAATTCTTGAAATCGCGTGAAAGTCACGAATATTTTGGGAACATGACGTTTTTTAAACACCAAAAATAGGTGTTACTCTCCATTCTTTTAACTATATCTTATCCAAAAATTAAGTCAATTGGTTGCTTCGTAAGAGTCTTATATAAGGATGTGGGGATGTAAGTGGTAGCCACAAAGGAAGATCTTCCGACCGGGCGAGGTGTTATGCCCGGCCAGGCCGAAGCCAACGTGATTCATTTCAGTTGACGTATATATAGTGTCGAACTAAGAAATCTTCTATAGCGCGATGCAGAATTATTCAGATTATTGTGGGTACCGCCACAAGGACAAAAAAACAACAAATACATTTTTTTATGGGAAGGTCCACAAAATTTTGCTTTACGTGAGAGAAACTTACTAGGATTTAAGGTACAATGTTAGCCGAGATCACGAATAACAATGAACATTAAATACTTGTCATTTTTCTTACTGCTTGATGTAGGTAACAGCTATGAAAATGATTCAGAGAAGAAAGTTACTCAATTAATCTGGAGTCAGTCTACTGATGACAGAATAAAAGCTGAAAAGTTCATTTTAATAAATGATCAGTCCATCAAATTGTTTAATAGACTGATCATTATTAAAATGAACTTTTCAGCTGTTATTTTGTCATCAGTTTCATACTGATAGTCTGAGGTGATGCCAGATTGAGCGTGTAATCTCCCTTATGGGGGTGGACCTATGCTTTTTTGTAGACTCATTTCCATGTTATTGGTCTAAATTTAAATCGGTGGTTTGACGACAATTCAAAGAACAATTAAGATTATAATGATGATATTAAATAGATGATCTTCGATAATATAATTTTAGATTATGGCTACAAGATTTCAATACTACCTAATGATAAGATGGCGGTCGTGTCATAGCAGATATGGTGGTGAACAACTGCAAGACAACAATTAGAAATATTTATCTTAATATTACCATGATAAATATTTGTTATATTGTTAAGGTAAAGTGCAAAACCTGAGCCACTAAAAGTTCCCCTAAAGGCCATTAATTGTATAGTTAGTTTAGTATAGACACCTAATTTGTTAGGGTCTAAAACTTCAGGTGACACATGGCTTCTGTAAAAACTTATTTTTCTTAAGAGATAAATAAATACAGTATGCTCAGATGAAACTTAGCGTTAAGAGTGGTGAAAACAGGCATTACTCACCTTCAAATTACTGCCTCACCCAAGAGGGTTAAGCAGTAATTTTAAGTAAGCAAATAAGAATTTGTAAAAATATTTAACTAATCAAGTTCGCTGTCCCTTTCTGGAATATTAAAGAAGTCACACGACAGAAAGCGATTTTATGAATAAGGGGGTATTTAGCCTTACAGATATTTGAATGCAAATTGTTACGTTAAGGTTCTGGGTAAATTTTACTAGGATAACTAAATATTCTACGAAAGAAATTGTAAGCTGATTCTAAAGGAAGTGGTGTCTTCAAAATGCCAAAATATCGGAATCGTTTTATCCAAGCATTATAATTTTCAAACAAAAAAAAGGTTGGAGGCTTATTCTTTTTTGAAATCCTAAAAAAAATAAATTAAATATTTTGGTAAGTACTTATCATTCGTTGGGAAGGTACTAAGTGTCATGTAGGGAAGGTGCTACTAATAATACATTTTACCCCTTTCCTGCTCTTTTGTTTTCAAGTAATAGGAAAATAACATATTTTCCGATGGTAGGTTACTACATGGGCCGGTTCGATGAAAAAATACCACAGGCTCACAGAAATCGGTGTAAACAGCAATTGCGCTTTAAGGGGGTTCTACACGACGGACACAAACATTCCGCAAAGGTGACCTCTGCGAAATGTCTATTGAAACAATTTTCACAAACATCTTCAATCTTACGCCTACTCACCATAACTCTATTATTTTTTTCCGTTGCGAGTTTTCATGGACAACGATAGCTGCTAATTCTATAAAAAAGAAAAAACATCAAAAAGAATATTTAATTATTTATATATGTGTTCTGGCGACATATGGGTTTCGCTTTATATCTTCTATCGACTAAATCACAGGGGGCAAAAATCTGAGAAATTGTTCGACATGTGGCATTTTGAACAATTCCTGCTTGCATGGAACTTTTCGCCATTGTTCCAAAATTAGACCATCATCGTCATTGTTTAACCGACTTCCAAAAACGAGGAGGTTATATGTTCGGCTGTTTTTTTATGTATGTTCAACCATAGCTCCGCCGTTTGTGAACCGATTTTAAAAATTTTTTTTTGTTGTATAGGGTATTGTTCCGAATAGGTCCTATGTTCACCATGATGGTGGCTGATGATGGCAACCATAAGTAATTGAGGGAACTCCTCGAAATTGTATCAAAACATAATTATAATAATATTAATAATAATTAATTTTGGTTTCCTTAAAAGCGTCCCAGGCATATGTTACGTAAGAATAAGAGTAAGATTTGGTACCAAGGTATACCATGGTTACGAAGGTACTGAGAGAACTCGTGATTCTTTACATATACGATTTTGGGGTTTTCGGAATTGTTTTAAGAACTGAAAGCATATGCTACTACAATTTCAAATTTATTCATAATCATCATCACTGCAATCACACCAGGCACCATTCATTATGATTCTATTATATCCCAGAACACTTTAAAATTTATAGGGAAATATGATTTTGGTTTCATTAAAGTATCCTAATCGTTTAGCACCAAAACGTAAGATTTTGTACCGACGTATACCTACCATGGTTCGCAACGTGCTAATGGAACTCTTTATTCCTTAAAGATACGCGTTTGGAGATTTCGGCGCTGTTTTAAGAACCTAAAGTATACGCTACTAAGCAAATTATATCAATCATCATCATCAGTCAGTTTTAAAGGCAAGTCGGCGTTGACAAGATAAAACTCGCGCAATAAAAAACTTGGAAGTTGAGGTTTCTAATCTAAAAGACGAGGTGTCAGCTCTTAACTCTCGCTTATCTTCGGTTGATAGAATGAGTTAAGATAGCCTTAATGTTGAAATTTAAGCAATACCCTAAAGCAAAAATGAAAATCCTCTTATAATCAAAATCTGTCAAGACCAAATTCACTCTTGCCGCAGAGTAGCGAAGCTAAACAGACACATCTAAGCCCCCACGTAATATGCTTGTTAACCCTTGCTTGTTCTCGACTTCGAGAAAACATTATATCTGTCTTTTACATTCAAGGATCAAATTCGGCCGTGTTTACCTATGCAAAGGCGAAGGCTCAAGCTGTATTCTGATAAAAAATCAAATAGATCTAGATAAATTGACGTAATATATTTGCTTTGTTTATAGATTTTTTCATGTTAGTTGTTGAGTAAAAATGGTCGTTTAAATAAACTGATGTTAATATTTCATCAAAATGTAAACCGTATTAGATCTATACATATAATAAAACTGTAGAAATCAAAAATAAACGATGTGTTTCTTATCACATTGAACAGTAACAACGATATAATATGTCTAGTTGAAACCAACTTTAGTCACAACATTCTCGGTGCCGAGATAGGTGCTTCACCTAAGTAATTAAGCTAGGCGGAGAAGGTGTCCTTATGGCCATTCAATAAGATTTAAAGTTTTTTTGTCAAACTAAGTAGAAGTCTGTATTTGAGGACCTGTGGGTAAGCATTCTTTTTAATAATGATTCCGTGTACCTTAATATAGAACTATGTTATCTTTCACCATACATAACTAAGCACGATCTAGAAGAATTCTACACTAATTGCCAGAATGTCATACAATCAACGCCTGGCGCCAGCTATCGTTGTATTGGCGACTATAATACACATATTAAGTTGGGTAGGTTCAAGGATTATAATATAATGTACCCCAGAAAGCCAAATAGCATCAAGGCCATTAAATTTAACCAGCAATACTCGTGTTCTCAACTTTTGATACAGTTAGTGTCTGTCAAGGAGAACTCATCAGTAACCCAGATAGGCATCATCCATCTCTCATTATTAATTTAGACTATGTAGACGGATACATAAGTAATAAAAAAGTATTTGGTCTAAGCAATAGCTTAAATTCTTCTGCTTTGATTTCGAACCGCCTTTGCCTCCGTCTTGCCCTGTAATAAATTCTCATTGTCTACCAAGTATTCTTAGTAATCTCGTAATTACAAAATACGCAAAATAGCTAAGTATGATACTAACAAAGGGTGTGGCCCAGACGGTATCCCACCTCTGATTATTAAAAATATTTCTGCTGAGCTGTCTTTACCCCTTGCTATTTTATTCAACGCTTCCCTTCGTTCGAAAAATTAAATGGACATGGTACCGACTTCAAAATTTTGATGATTGTGTCTAGAAATAGTTGAGGTTTAGTCAAATTCTGAAAAATCTTATTTGATTAATAGGGCATTAACCAAATAAGATTTTTTCATACTTTTCAGATTAAAGAAGCTTTTTTAATTATTTTTTAAATTATTTCCTTGGAAATCGTTTTTTAATTTTTTCTTAAAAATAATAATAGACTCTCGAGGCTAGATGATCAATTACACGTTACTTTAAACTTTAAAGTTTATTCCAATCGAATCAATAGGTATATTACTAAATATTGTTATGTCTATGTCCACAGACGTGGACGAGTGCGCGGCGGATGGGACGAACGCGGCGGAGGCGGGGGGCGCGGATGCCACCCTGGGCCCGTGCGTAAACGCCGCGGCGTGCAACAACACCGCGGGCGGTTACGCTTGTGCGTGCTTGGCTGGTTGGACCGGCCGCGATTGCGAGCTCAACGTGGACGACTGCACGGGCCAGTGCCTCAACGGCGCCACGTGCATCGACCTGGTAGACGACTTCCATTGCGCATGCGCCGCGGGCTGGGCCGGCCGCACGTGTGCGAGGGATGTCGACGACTGCGCGTCGCGCCCCTGCCGCAACGGCGGCGAGTGCGTCGACCTGCTCGACGCCTACCGCTGCATCTGCCCCGTCGGCTTCTCCGGCACCGATTGTGAGGTTGGACCGCGCGCCTGCTGGCTCTATCTCTCCCTCTCAGCCACTAATGACGAGTAAACTTTCATCTTCGCGCCTTAATTCACTAACCCTGTCTCTGCTTCTAGCTTGCCTCCTGTGTGGGACGCTACTGTCGGGTGAGTGGCCGTGTGTGAATGCGTGTGTGTGTCTATTCGTTTACCCTGCGTCGCTGACCGTTCGTTCCCCACAGGACGACCGTGACCACTGCGCGGGCGCGCCGTGTGCCAACGGCGCGGAGTGTTATACCGCGCAGAGCGACTACTACTGCCGCTGCGCGCCCGGCTGGACCGGCAAGAACTGCACGCTGCGCGCCCTTCGAGACCGTCAGTACCTCTATTTTTATTACCACTATATAATATTTGCGTTTTATCGAGTTTTCTAAGTGTTTGGGGTTTGCCTATGGATGGATAGGTATTATATGAATGTATACATTTTTTGCACACCGGCTTATGCTAACTTCGAAATGCAAAACTACAATATCATCAGTAATCAACTTCTTACTCATTAATTCTTGTGTGCGTGTGTTTGTCACGGAACTCCTCCCAAACGACTGGGCTAGGACTAGAACTTGAATGATGAGATGAGAATGTTTTAGATTCACATATCGACAGAGCAGCGTCTGTCGTGTAATATGTGTATTTGTAATATGATTCAACATCTTCGAATTTTTCTCTACTTCCTTAAAATCTTTTCATTTTAAAATATGACTTTATACCTTCACATTTAGGCGAGTGACCTAAAGTGGTATTGTCATTGACCTTCTCGCGTAATAATTGTTATCTGTGGTTGCAGAGAGTGAGGTGTGCTCACCGAACCCCTGCCACAATGGCGGGAGCTGCGTCGCCGGCGTCGACGACTACGCCTGCGTTTGTCTCGAAGGCTGGACCGGTTAGTGTTTACTTATTTAAAAAAAAGTTAAAAATCATTCTTAACTCATAGTAAAAACCCGATTTTGTGGACGATATTGGTGTTGTGATGCCGCAACATGATTATATGTTTCAGCCCTAAAATATTATGTTATCAACAGGCGAACGGTGCGGCGTGCGCGAGGAAGCACGGTGCGAGCCGGCGTGCGGAGGCGGCGGGACGTGTGTGCGCGAGGCCGGCGGCGCAGCACGGTGTGCGTGCGATCCCGGCTGGCTCGGCGCCGCCTGCGACGTACCCGCATCTCCGCCGGTACTCTACACAATTGACTACTATTTCAGTGAATAATATTAATAATATTTATATGGGTGCCTTTCGACGTTACATTCAATAAAAACAAAATACAATTAATAAGTACGATTCTGTACAATACCCGCAGGTATCGCAAGTGCCGCCTCCGACACAGATCGCGCTAGCGGCGGGCGGGTGCTCGTGTTTGCACGGCGCGTGCGTAGCAACGGCGGCTGGTGGATGGGCTTGCGCGTGCCGCGCGGGATGGGCCGGCGCCCGCTGCGAGAGCGCCGTGGACGGCTGCGCGTCTGCACCGTGCCGTAACGGCGGACGCTGCGCGGGAGGCGCGGGCCGCTGGGCGTGTGAGTGCCCGACGGGCTGGCTCGGCGCCGACTGCTCGGTGCCGAGATGCGACCCGCCCTGCCCGCCGCCCGCCATCTGTGCAGCCGCCCCCGGCGCGCTCGCCCGCTGCGTGTGCCCCCCGCCCCCGGCTCGACTCGCGAGAAGGTGTCTCGAGCGTGAGTAGAATTTTTCAAAGATAAGATACGGAGTGCCGAGGCGAGTTTTTTTTTACATTCGATAGTGAACGCGTTTCGCGTTTACTAGGATTTTTATGGGACTTGTACATGTGACCGTGAGCATCGCTAGGTGGCGCTGTACAAATCCCATATATGTAATCGCGAAACGCGTTCACGATCGAATGTTAAAAAAAAAACTCGCACTTGGCACTCTGATTGCTCGAAAGATCCGAATTTTTGTGACGACGTTCGTTCGTTTCAGTGGTAGCCGGTCTCGGGGAAGAGAGCGGCGAGGTGACAGATGGCGCCGACGGCGGGCCGGAGGGCGACGCGGGGCTCGCGGGCGCCGACTGGCCGGGCGCGTGCGGCGTCGACAACGGCACGTGGTGGTGGGGCTGCAACGCGTGTCGCTGCGCAGGCGGTGCACCCGCCTGCACGCGCCTGTGGTGCGGTGCACCTGACTGCCTGGCACCGGGCGCGCTGCCGTGTCGGATGGAAGCGGACGAGGTGACGACGAATTAACTTACTACTAGTTTTAAACGAATCATTACTAATCGATAAGGTGGCCATAAATATACTTGAGCTAGACCTGGTGCTAATTATTACCGTGAAATGTGCAATGCTGTTATTATTTTTTTAATATATTTAGTATATTTTTACAAGGTGTGCGTTCCGGCCCCGGCGTTGTGTCTGCGCGGGCCATGCGCGCCGTTCGGCGAGTGTCAGCGGGTGGCCGGCCGACGTCTGGAGGCAGCCGCTCTGCCAGCTCCTGAGTCGTGTCGTCCGGGAGCGCGCACGTCGCCACCACCCCGCTGCGCTCGCCTGCAACTGCGCCTGGCGCGGGAGCGGCTCGCTCGCGGTGCCCATGTGGAACGCGCATGCGCGGCACTGCGCCGGGCTCTGGCGGCCGCGCTCGTCGACGCCGCGCCGCCCGCGCCGCCGCTTGCGCTGCTCTGTGACGTTATCCCGACCGACTCCGACGTCTTAGATTTGGCACTGGTTAGATTATTTTTAAGGAAACAAACAGTTTCTTACATCGTGTTAAACAAATTTATAAAGTTTTTCTTAAAAACTAATAGTAGTGTAACTATTTGTCTTTAATTCTAAATCGATTCACGAGCAATTTTCCCAATGCACAGTGGGTCGGCGAGGAAGAGGATGGCGAAGGCGGCGGTGCGCTAGCGATGGCGGTGCGTGCTCTCAGCGAGCTGGTGGCGCGGCGAAGGCTAGCTCAGCATCCGCTGCTCGGCGCCGCGCTCCGCCTGCGCGTGGAGGCGGGCACGCGGCCCGGCGCTGCGGCCGCGGCTGACGCGACGGGCGGCGGTGCGAGTGGCGCTCTGCTTGCGCTGGCGGCCGTCGTGCCGCTGCTGCTGCTGGGGGCGGGCGCCGGGGCACTGCTGGCAGTCCGCCGACGCCGCGCCGCCGCCGCCGAGCGCCTGCGACGCCGCGACGAGGACAAGTCTAATAACCTGCAGAATGAGGAGAATCTGCGGCGGTACGCCAACCCGCTGCGCGAGGAGCGGCGCGACGCGGAGCTGCCGCGTGCGCACTCGCTGTACAAGGCGCAGAACGCCGATGCGCGCAACAATACGCCGCCGCGCGACAAGGAGCTGACGAAGCGGGCGCTGCCGCCGCCGGAGCCGCCGCCCGCGCGACATCCGCCGCCCGAGCGCCTGACCGTGCTCGTGTGACGTCGTAGACTGTAGTTATTTATTACGTTAGTTTGTCGCGTTTGTAAATATGTATGTGTGTAAATATTGTTAAAAGAGGTGACCTATGTAATAATTTTATATGAACTCGGAGGAGATTTTTTTCTATAGTAAAAGGTTGTAAAAATTGGAAAAAAAATATATCGTTACGATTAAAAGCCATGAAATACGTTGCTCTGTTTTAATACCGCTCGACACTGACGCTCGAAACCACTTTGAACCCTCCTGAAATACGTTTTTAGGGTCCTGTATGTTTGTCTCAAAGGCAAAAAAGGGACCCCATTACTAACACATCGATGTCTGCCCGTCTGTCTGTTTCCAGGCTGTCAATATATATATAAGATAGGTCATTACAATAAAAACCAAAAATTCATTCAAATAAAATCTTCGATCTCTGCTCTTAAAGATATTATGAGATATAAATGTTAAGTAAAAACACATAATTTTCATAAATCCTGTAGCGGGTTTACTTACATTTAAAAAAAAACGAAACAATAAAAACACTTTTTTTATTGTTTCGTTTTGATTAAGCTGCATAAAACATTATTATCGACATATTTTAGTTCATTGTCCCATCTCTATTATTAGTTCCTTGCCCACCCGGCTCTGCCTCCACGCAAAAATGGCGCAAATCTAATCGCGTCACCATGGCTAGGCTTGCCATGATAGGTCTAGCGTACTTGTATGAATAGTGGTCAAGGGTCTACATAAGACAATCCAAATGTTTTATATTTTTTTGTACAATATGTTCCAATGGATGGCAAAACTTGTCGGACACTGACATTTTATTTGATATTTGAACATCATTGGCTGCCTCTTCGATTCTACTTCAATCTTGCTTCAAAATCTTATTTAGTTAACATCAAACACAGTAAAGCTACTAAAGTACTTAACACAAATCTTAACACCTTCACACACTTCCTGGGTAGTTGGGGAAAATCCCACGAAAAGAAATTGAAAATGCGCCTGTGACAAAGTACTGATTACTTTGTCACAGGCGGATCATATATCTTTATCGGCCTGATAACCAAAAAAAAAATAACTTCTGACCTGAGTCTATGGCAATGTCAAATATCTGTCAAAATTTTTGCTGGTTAAAACTGATTCTAAGTTAATAATAATTAATACTGGGTATCTGCTCCCCCCTCCTTGTTTTACGGGTCGTGGGGAAGTTTGCCTAGTAAAAAGTCTGAAGAATACCCGTATGAGTTGAGGATTTATGTGGGGCCACTTTATAAATTAGTGGGCCCCCTTTTTTTAAGATTCATTTATGCGTTGCAAGTCTTATCAAGACAGGGTGTTTATGAGTTTGTTCACATTGGTAGTGGAGGTTTCTGACTTGTCTCAGAGCCTCTTATACTTTCCTGGCAGGAGAAAGTCGATGGCTAACGTACCCATCGCCCTACAATGATGTTACTGCTGGACAGTATTCTTATCGTTGTTCCAGGCACCATATCGGGAATGGCGATCGCTATTTTGACATTTACGTATCGTTGGTTCCAGTATCAGTAGCTAATGTTTGGTTATAACATTTAATATTATTTACGGACGTAATAATACTAACTTCAATAAATTATTATGTTTAGTTAAATTCATTGAATCCCATAAGGATTCACCTAACGCCAGGTTAATCTAACCTCAATCGGCGCGAATGTCGTTCACTTGATGATATTTCTCCAATTGCCTGGTCTTGGTGACCTAAAACTGGTTATAAGCAATAGGGAATAGGCGTGTAAAACAAAATTTATTGAATGCAAATTATTACGATAGTGGGTTAAAAGATATACAGAATGACAAAAAATCTC